>SJYC01019040.1:0-29689 GCA_006408675.1 Madoqua kirkii | reverse complement strand
TGTGGAGTTTTAGAACTACAAGGGATCTTAGAGACAATGTAGCCCAACTTTGTACATGAGAAAGCCAAGGCCCAGGAGGGAGAGAGGAAACTGCCCAAGGTCACTGGGCCATCAGTGATGGGTCTACATGCCCATGGTTTACTCATCTCCTGAGTGAGGCGCACAGCACGGCTAGGGGGATGAATTAGGGTTACATTTGTGGCACACTTGATTTCCTATTTACTTAGTACACAGAGGTGGCCAGCTGTATCTTGGGGAAAGATGATGAAAGCTGGCATCCAGGTGGTGGGGATGGAGGTGGGGGGAAAGGATTTGGGATGTGAGAATAACGAGACCTGGTGACGGGCCGTGAGATGGAGGAGTTCTCAGAGATGGATGATGCCTTGGTTTCTTCAAATGGGTTTCAAAGGATGAATAGGAGTTTACTCAGAGTAGAGGAGGGATGGCCCTTCTCACAGAATGAATGACCTTGTGAAGGCAGAGGGGTTGGTGGAGCAGGATTTGCTGAAGCTCGCGATAGGCATCTTTTGTTAGACTTATGTTATCCCAGAGCACAGACAACAATGAAACCGGCATCTTAGCAGCTCAGCAGCAATAACAGCCACAAAAACAGCAGGGAGAAAGTGAAAATCAATGCTTGAAACAATGTTTGAAAGACATTTTAATGCCTCTGTTGACTGATGTCTCATGAGCTCCATCCAGAAGCTCGAGTTAATGAAATCTAATCAGCTAGCCTCCCTCCTGACATGGCTTGTCCCTGATGTCACCTGAGCTGTGGAGCTGATGACTTCACAGAGACATCCCAGGCCCACGCCTAAGGAGCGCACTGAACAGCCTTTTTCATGGTTGTTATCTGACACCGGATCATAACTGGGGGTAGTGGGCAGCGGCAGGACTCATCCTTGCAGCCGCCAGAGCAGTTCCAATGTCTCCATCCCTCCCCTAAAATTATATCTTAATCAGACTTCGCAGACATGTTGGTTTCTGACCAAATTGCTGAAGCATGCAAAAGTGCCATTTATTTTGGAATGCTAAACCAAAGCCTATTTTCTTCTGTTTTGTTCTTGTATTTGAATTTTTATCTGTTCCATTTCTAGAGCTGATCCTAGGTCTTGAGATCTCAGGGCTGGGAACTTCCTTCTGAAAAGGATGTGTGTGTATGTGTGTGTGTGTATGTGTGTGTGTGTGTGTGTGTGTGTGTGTGTGCATGTGCATGCATGCCTGTGCTCTTGAGTGCACGTGCTCATACATATACACATGACTCTGTACAAACTGCTCAGCTCCTGAGAAGCAAAGCTGAGTACATGACCTGGAACCACCCATGCCTGAAGCCTCCCCATTTACTGGGCATGTCTGACTTACAGGCCCCATATCCCCAGCAGGGATGCTCCAGATAAACAGGTCTGGGCACATCAGTCCAGCCTGGTCAGCTCCGCATCACGGTCTTCCCCACTGTTACAGCAGCCTGGGGGCACTTTCAAAGCCGCAGGGTACTTTACCCAGAACGCTGGGCTCCCAGACTCCCTGGGACCAGAGAGTTTGCCACAGTAAAGCCTAAGGAGCCCATTGAACAGCATGTTTCCTCCATGTTGCTTGAGCTTGCCCAGGTGGAGAATTTGCCACCAAACAGGGTAGAGTGCACCGCACTGATCACAAATGCTGACCTGAGCTCAGCACTTGCATCATCATCTCACTTCATGCTTTCTGCAACCTTGGTGGCCAAGAGAGGTTCAGGAACATGCCCAGAGTCACACAGCTGATGAGGGATGGAGCAGAACCAAGAACTGGGACAGTCCTGGGACAAAGGTGGTTGGTGGAGCTTAACCCTGGTGCGGCTACTGTGCCCACAGTGTGGCTGCGACATGTCTACACTGTATCAGTTACAGAGGGATTAAGAATCATTTCCCCAGATACCTGTTGATTGGAGAAAGAGTGAAAGAGTCACCCTGTAAAGGCTGGGCCTCTCTGAAAGAAGGATGAGGGCACTGGGACATGCCAGAGGAGGGGAGCCACGGTGGGGAGGGGCCCCAACGGCCAGGCTTTGGAAGGAAACTCAAATGACTTGAAAACTCAAATGAAGGAAACTCAAACTCCTCTACTAGCCTAGAGGAGGGAGTTGTAGAAAAATGTCTGAAGCTCTTTGAAGAACCCAAAAGGAATTAACTAATGCCCCCTGTCCCCAGTATGTAGCTGCTCCATAGCATCAAAGTCTGTTTTGATATAACGAAGGACCTTTAAATGTTTGTGACACCCAAAAGTGGGAGGACCTGACCCATACGGTAGTGAGTGCCCCGTTTGTGGAAGGATCCTATCAAAACAGGAACCATTTGCCTTACTTAATGAGAATTCCAGTCTTCATTAAGTACACTGGGGGTAGGCAGCAAAGACAGCCTTTTAAGTCTAACATAAAACTGAGCCAAAGTTTTAATTAATTTTCCACATTTCCAGGAAACATTAGCAACAGACATAAAGTTTCATGTGGAGAGATGTTCTTTTCAGCATTATTTATCATGTGAAACATTAGGAACAACCGAAATGTCCCCAAATTGGGTATTAGGGAGGCAAAATACAGTATTACTTTATAATTCAGTATTAGTTTGTCATTATGATGAGGTTTATAAACAACATGTAAGTCCTAAGTCACAAGAGCAACTCACCCCATAATGTAAGTGACAAAGGAGGGTGCAAAGTTATATAAATACATGTATGTAAAAGTACATGAATATATGCATATGTATTCAGGTATGCAAATCTATGAATAGGAGTGAGTGCATGGACGACTATAAGAAAATGCAAACCGTGTTAATGGTCTTTTGGTGAGCTACTTAGGGCAAAATTTCTATCTGTATGCTGCCAAGTTTTTCACCAGGGGCTGTATCCCTTTTATAATCAAACTACAAGTTCTTAAAATGTTTTTGAAGCCTGGAATGACATGGGGAAATACAATATCACATTAAGTGAAAATTGCAGAATGCAAAAATATGCATATATTATGACCTTAATTATGTACATAAATTTAGTTATTTATTCCCCATTTGTTTCATGGAAAGTATTGGTAACAACTTGGATGACACACCTGCAACACGCCCTCCCCGTCCCCGCCAACAGCCCCACCAGGGAAAGCCTAAAGGAATATTTAAAAATGCTGATGACTTTCCCTAAGCATTATGGGTAATTTTGTTTTTCAACTGTATTTTCTTCAGTATTTTCCAAAATATTTTTTTGTGTTTTTCTTTTCCTGTTAATGTTTCTATAGTCAGTTCAGTTCAGTTCAGTCGCTCAGTCGTGTCCGACTCTTTGCGAAGAGCCCCCCAAAAGCCAAAACTCAATTCTTGGACCCTATTAGGAATCCAGTGACGGTCAGTTTCTCTCTCTGTTGGCTTCTGTGAGTGAAAGCGCTCAGTTATGTCTGACTCTTTGCAGCCCGGCGGACTGTATAGTCCATGGAATTCTCCAGGCCGGAATACTGGAGTGGGTAGCTGTTCCCTTCTCCGGGATCCTCCCAACCCAGGGATCGAACCCAGGTCTCCTGCATTGTAGGGGGATTCTTTACAGCTGAGCCACCAGGGAAGCTCCTGTTCCTTCTTTTTGTCCCCAGTGAATGGGCAGGCGGATGAACCAAGACCTTCCAGACAGCAAAGGCCTGCTGGGCTATGCACTCTGCAGGAGGGACAGCCGTGGGCCCTACTCACCTGATCACGTTCCTCTGGGGCAGAAGGCCAAGCCCATCCCCAGGTTCAGCCAAGTTTCTTGCCTGGTGTGACCCTAAGAAGTGCTTGGTTGTCACTCTGGAAATTGGCTCTGGAAATCCCAGGTCTCAAAACGCCTTGTTAAACAAAGCAAACTCTGTCCTTGTTAAACAAGGATGAATCCCATCCGAATTCATCAGCTTGAGCCCAGCCTTGCTGTAATCCCCAGAATCACAGTGGGTAGTAAACAGGAGGTGGTGACACCCCTGGAGCACACCTCCAGTTTACTTACACTTGTATAAAGAGGTAATCTTCAAAAGTGCAGTTAATCCCACCGTGCTTTATCATTTAAATGTGGCCAGAGATGATTGCTGACATACAGCTGCTTAACAGTAGCCCTTAGTACCACATTAGCCAGTATCTAATCCAGAGTTTGTATTAAGATGGAATGAGATTTAAAAAGAAAGAATAAAAACCTCTCACAAGCCCCTCCACTGTTATTTTGATAGAATGCCCAGCTTTTCCCCGCAGTTTGGGAGTTTGACTGAAAAAGCTTTGTTTGAATACTTTTCTTACATGAAAAAGACACATAAATAATAAACTGTCAAAATATAAATGTGATTTTTTTCCCTTTGGAGGAATTGAATTACCTCCACTTCATTTAATACCTTTGTAGGGAACTGCCAATCATTCTACCCAAAGTTGGGGGAAGGGAGGAAAACCACTCGTAATCTTCCAGCATTCTAGAAAGATAAGCCACCAGTTGGCACTCAGGAGCTACTTAGTTCCAGTCCTTCCCAAGGCGTTATACATTTTTGGTTTGCCCCTAATTCTGTGAGTGACCTTGTAACTGCTGCTGCTGCTAAGTCGCTTCAGTTGTATCCGACTCTGTGTGACGCCATAGACGGCAGCCCACTAGGATCCCCCATCCCCGGGATTCTCCAGGCAAGAACACTGGAGTGGGTTGCCATTTCCTTTTCCAATGCATGAAAGTGAAAAGTGAAAGTGAAGTTGCTCAGTTGTGCCCAACTCTTAGCGACCCCATGGACTGCAGCCCACCAGGCTCCTCCCTCCATGGGATTTTCCAGGCAAGAGTAGTGGAGTGGGTTGCCATTGCCTTCTTCTGTAATTGTCTAGCAAATCCCTTTAAAAAAAAACTTAGCTAGTTTTTGTTTTTATAGTTTACACACACACACACACACACACACACACACACACACAGAATCCTGGTAAAAATGTATTGAAGAAGAATAATTCTAAAATATTGAGGTTTTAAAAAGTTCTTTTAAGAAAGCACAGAAATTAAGTAGTTAAAACGACTCTTCTCTCCAGGATTCCTACTAAAAATAAACATGATATTTTCAAGGCAAACAGGTGCTGAAAGGGTGGCATTCAGGAGATTTCCTTGTGGGCCAGCTGCCCTCTAGGTGTGAGTGGAGTTTTCTGCTCTCTGCATCTAAGGCTCTTAAATGTTACACTTCAGTGCATCCTGATGCTAAAACAGCCCTGGGTCTGGACAGCTAGTGTGGGCCCTAAAGCAGATATTTTCCCTCTTTTTTACTAAAAGTTTCTTCTTACCAGCCCTGTTTGCCCCTGTTGGCACCGATTTCTGTAGGAGGACTCTCCAGGAGTGCCAGGAGAGGGGGGCTTCCCACCTTTTGCCTGGGAGAGACCACAAGTTGGCGGGTGTGAGCCCTCTGGCAGGGTCACCTCTGTCAGTGCCTGGCTAGTCATATCTAACAACCTTACTCTCTTTTTTAAAAATGCATTTTCAAAGGTTTTGGTCCATGAAACACACATTCTCTCTCTCTCCATGAACTCAGTTTTGGCTTTGTAAAGTTGAAAGCAATGGCTTGTAGGTGGGAAAGGAAGATCTCTTAAAATAAGTAATTACATCATGCATTCAGTGCTTATTACCTACATGTATCAAAAGTGGAACTTTGCCTTGTTTTAGTCATTTTCCTCCCTGTTCAGCCTCCCCTGGCCCTTCCGTTCATGAAGAGGCAGATTCCCTCTGGAGACACCTGACTTCTGATGGGTCTCAAAGGTGGCCACCTGCACCTAGAGACACTATTACCTAGAATGGTGGTTTTCAGACTTTTTGGTTGTCTTTTTGAAAGCAGCAGAACCTTAATTTCACACGATGTATGAAACTGGAGCTCCAATACTTTGGCCACCTGATGTGAACAGCTGACTCACTGGAAAAGACCCTGATGCTGGGAAAGATTGAAGGCAGAAGGAGAAGAGGGTGACAGAGGATGAAATGGCATCACCGACTCACTGGACATGGACTTGGGCAAACTCCGGAAGATGGTGAGGGACAGGGAAGCCTGGTGTGCTTCAGTCCGTGGGGTCAAGGAGAGTTGGACACGACTTGGTAACTGAACGACAACAACAACGTTAATGTAGGCCTGAGCCTGTGTTTAGAAGCCTCAAGCCTGAGGAAAACCAGGCAAACCTAACACTGACTTCTGCAGGCTTAAGGTTAGTTGGTCTAGGCATTTGCATATCTGTGAGTAATATTCTAGTTATGTATTACTGGCACAAGGGAAAGTGAAATGTTTATGCTGTGCTGTTCTGCCCTGATAGAGTTCTTGATTTTGTCTGTCAAGGTAGGGGGTCATCTGTGACTCAGTTAAACCCATCGATGCAAAGGTGATGTGCTGGGACCATGAGAGAGACCAGGACCCAGGCTTCTCTGTCTGCCTGCCTTCACTATCACCAAGTCTCACGGAAGTCCCTGGCAGAGTGGTGATTATGTTCAGGTGGAGTAGCATGCTTGCCGTGTGCCAGAGGCTGTGCCCGTGGTCACACGCCTGTCAGCTCTTTCAGTGCCCACAGCAGTCCTAGGAGGGAGGTGCCATTTTACTGATAAGCAAACTCAAGTTCAGAGGTGTTGAGGAACTCACACATGGTCACAACACAGTAACTAGAGGGCACACCGGGATCTGTACCCTGGGACAAGACTCCAGAGCCCACGGTTCTGTCTGAAGTTGGCTCTGCAATTCTAGCTTGATCCAGCAGTGGCGGATCCTGCTTTCCTTTGCTGCTGCCATTGCTCTCTGCTCGCCCCTTGCCATCTCAGCTCTCTATTTCTCTCCTGGTCCCTTGCCTGGAGACAGCCCATGTCTTCATCTCACTGGGTACCTAGGGGCTGCTGACACCTACTCTTGCCCTGACTTAAATGTGGACCTCACTAGGGCCAGCTCCTGGAATCTACTTTAGGAAAGATAAAGGGGGAAAGTTTTGCCTCCAAACTTTCAAGGAATGCACAGGGAATGTAATCTGTGATGTGTGATTTCAAACACTAAGCTCTTCCTGGGCTGAGAGCTCTGTCCTGCCTCTGGTCGCTGCTGGCTGGTTCTCCACACCAACCCCCCACTCGCCGGCTGTGTCACACGTGCCTGATTGAGGAAAATCCATCCATCCTTTTAAGGAGAACAGAGATGACAAATGCTCCTTCCCAGTGTCCTGCAGGCTGAGATGCTGGATTCCTGCCAACATCAGCCCAAGATGGAAGCCACGTGGGCAAATAGTTCGGGGGGTTGGATACGAGAAAACTGAGACCCGATGATGACGAACTGACCTGAGATGTCCATGTGATCCAAGTGAACAGGGTCCCAGGTGGAGACTGTTGAAGTTGGAGCTAGAGGAGAAGGCTATTCGGTCGCAGCTTCCAGCCAAGGTGAGGACAAGGGTGAAAGAGGGGGAGGGCCTCGAGCGAAATGCAAGGAGGCCTCCTTCTCAGGACCTTTCGATACAAGTGTGTCTGTCTGTATAGAGACAACCCCCAAATCATCTGTTTGGCCTTCAGAGCTGCTTCCCCCACAGCTGCTTTCACAGGCCTCCCCTCTGCATCTCATCTCATCTAGTCACGGACGAGCGGAGGCCCGGAAGACAGGACATGGGCTCTCGCATCTCTTCCTTTCAACCAAGAGAAGATGGGCAGGACCCTGGGGCTTGGTAGCAAGCCCAGGTCTGCAGCTGAGGTGGGGGCAGAGGGCATCCTGGTAGAATCTTTAGCTTAGTCCGGGAGGTCACAGGCCATCTGCAGCAGCCCTGCAGTTCTAAGCAGGTAGGAGAAGAGACTGAGGGACAGAATATGGGATCTACAGGCAGAATCCTTGAGGGCACTCCAGTTTGGTTCACAACAGAGTGAGCGCTAGACTTTTGTCTCCTGGATCTCAGCACCCTCCGCCTCTTTATCTTCCCATGGCCTTCCTGGTCACTCAGAGTGAAGGACAGCGTCCCTCTGCTCAGATGACATCTGGCTCTTCCAGCGTTCCAGCCAGGCCCATCTGCCTCCTCAGCTGAGACTTGTGCATTTTTCTGTTTCTCCCTCTTTCCTGATCAGCTCACCCTAGGTCGTTAAGCCTCCTAATGGTGGGGCCTGGGCACCAAGCCTTTAGGAGCTCCACCCGGCAGCTCTGGAGATCTGAGGGAGATGGGATCTGGAGGAGGGGCCCTGACCCTGCAACATTGGAGAGAACCCAGGGCCAGTGGCCAGAGGTGAGGGACAGAGGGTCGAGGCAAGTCACAAAGCAGAATCAGATGTGGGGAAGGGAGGGTGGGCACAGCAAGGTCTCATAATTAACTAGGACTCTCCAGTGGCAAGTGACAGAAACCCAGCTCCATCTGGTTAAAGGGATAGAAGGCATTTATTGGAAAGCACTGGAGTAGCCACAGATTGGAAGAAAGTTTCTCCCCATACATCTTTGCTCCCATGGATATATTTGTATAGGGAGGTCCTGAGAGGGAGGCCTCCTTGCATTTCACACACTGCCCCCCCACTCTTTCACTTTGGTCCTGGCCTTGGCTGGGTGTTCACCTTCACAGTCTTCTCCTCTAGCTCCAACTTCAACCATCTCAGCCTGGGACCTTATTGGCTTGGACCACACAGACATCTCGAATCAGACCCTCATCCTTGGGTATCCGTTTTCTCATATCTTGAATAGGTGGGACTAAATGTCTGAAGATTCATGAGGTCATCGTGTTCTATGGGAGATGTGTCCTTTCACTGTGTATCCCTTAATGGTCTGTGGGAGATGGACTTCGTAGCACATATGCACCACACAGCGGGTCTCCTTACACGTATGAGAACGCATCTGTCTCTTCCCCAACATCCATTACAGCCCAGATCCACCGAGAAATGAATTCCACGGTATTTTCAGGATCCTTGAGTCCTGGGCCAAGCCCTGGATTGGGAAAGACATTTTTTATGATGCAGATGAGATTGGGGAGATTTTTCTCCAAAGGTGTGGCAGCTTGGGAACAGTTGAATGTGTTGGATGGCCTGGGGAGGGCACTCCTCTGCATCTCGGCTCTGCCTGGCACAGAGGGAGCAGGGGAAGGTGCCCAGAGAGCTGCTGATGGATGAGATGAGGCCCCAGGAAGAGACTCAGGGCTCCAGCCTGCCCGCTTCTGCCAGGGTGGAGGCTGCAGGTCCACAGCGATGTTCTGTGTAACCCACTTACTCCAGGCTGCCCGTGAGCTCCAGTCTCTGATGCTGAGAGAAACCAGATGGCCATGTCAGTTGGAAGTGAAGGGTTGGGGGAGCTGGGAAAATGAGCTACTCTCTCATCTCAGCCTCACTTCCTCTTCAGGAGTCTGAGAAGGATGAATAAGAAAACTTTGCCATCAGAGAGAATAATGGATTTACAATGTGGGCATCTGAAACTGAATCCCAGTTCTGTCACCCACCCTTGGACAAGCTGATGAGCCTCTTTGAGCCCCAGTTTTACCATCTGTAAGATGGGCCTGACGGTATAATCGACATCACAAAGTTGTGTCAGAATGTTAACTCTGCAGACACTGTTTAAGTTATTCTGTTCTTTGTGAATGAGTGCATCGTCTGGTGAAGAGTTACAGACCTGCCTCGTTGTATTGCATTTTGCCTGATTGCTCCTTGCGGATACTGTGTTTTCCCCGAATTGAATGTTTACAGCAACCCTGCACTGAGCAAGTGTGCTGGTGGCATTTTTCTAACAGCCTTCGCTCACTTCATGTTTCTCTGTTACCTTGTGGTAATTCTTACAATATTTCCAACTTTCTCCTTATGTTTATTACAGTGATTGGTGATTGGTGATCAGTGATCTTTGATGTTACTATTTTGGTAGTTTGAGGGCACCTCAGATTGTACCCACATAAGATGATAAGTTAATCTATTGTTGAAATGACAACAAAAGAATCTATATTACATAAACTTAGTGGGTAAAGTGGGTGTAGTGTTTGAGAGGACTGACTCCAATTTTGAAAGAAATTCTACTGTGGGTGAAATGCTGTGAAACAGTACCACATGGTACAGAGAAATGGTTCATGAAAGAAAGTCAGTTGACGTGGCAAACTTCATTGTTGTCTTATTTTAAGAAATTGCCACAGCCACCCAAACATTAACAACTACCACCCTACCATCAGTCAGTAGTCATCAACCTTGAGGTAAGACCCTCCACCAGCATAAAGCATGACTCCATGAAGGCTCAGATGATACTTAGCATTTTTTTTTTTAGCAATAGAGTATTTTTAAAGTAAAGTATGTACAGTGTTTAAAAAGATATAATGCTATCTGTTGTTCATTCACTAAGTCGTATCTGACTCTGAGACCCCATGGACTGCAGCATGCCAGGCTTCCCTGTCCATCACCACCTCCCAGAGTTTGCTCAAACTCATGTCTATTGAGTCAGTGATGCCATCCAACCATTTCATCCTCTGTCATCCCTTTCTCCTCCTGCCTTCAATCTTTCCCAGCATCAGGGTCTTTTCCAATGAGTCAGTTCTTCACATCAGGTGGCCAAAGTATTGGAGCTTCAGCTTCAGCATCAGTCCTTCCAAAGAATATTCAGGATTGATTTCCTTTAAGATCGACTAGTTTGACCTCCTTGCTATCCAAAGGACTCTCAAGAGTCTTCTCCAGCAACATATTTTGAAAGTATCAATTCTTTGGTGCTCAGCCTTCTTTATGGTCCAACTCTCATATCTGTACATGGCTACTGGAAAAACCATAGCTTTGACCATATGAACCTTTGTCAGCAAAGTGATGTCACTGCTTTTTAATATGCTGTCTAGGTTTGTCATAGCTTTTCTTCCAAGGAGCAAACATCTTTGAATTTCATGGCTGCAATCATTGTCTGCAGTGATTTTGAAGCCCAAGAAAATAATGCTATTGTACATTTAGTAGACTATAATGTAACTTTTATGTGCATTTGGAAGCCAAAATATTCTTGTGACTCACTGCAGTGGTCTGGAACTGAACCTGTAGCATATCCAAGGTCTGCTTGTATATCCTAAATTCAAGGTTTCTAAGTTGAGTGTGGAAAGCCCTGGATCCTAAGTGATGGCTGGTTAGGGGTGTAGGGCGGGCAGGGCTTTGGTATGAGGCTGAACTCTGTCTTCTGATTTCAACCAGGGAGGTTCCACTCACATGGGTTTTCTGTGTCAGGGATCCATAGCATGTTGAATGTCACAGAAGGACTTGCTGGTCTAAAGCATTCCAGCAGCTCCTGGCAGAGTGGAATGCGCCCTGCACTGGCCAGGTCGGGTGATTTACCAGTGACTCAGATGTCCTGGGTTGTGCTGAGGACCAAGGATGCCCTCACAGTCCCAGCACCTATGATAGGTGCTGTCCTGTGTCAGCCCACCAACACGCATGGATACTCTGGGAGGTGGAGAAAGTCTCTGGAGCTCAGCTAGGGTCCCACGACATTAAAAAGATATAATGCTATCTGTTGTTCATTCACTAAGTCGTATCTGACTCTGAGACCCCATGGACTGCAGCATGCCAGGCTTCCCTGTCCATCACCACCTCCCAGAGTTTGCTCAAACTCATGTCTATTGAGTCAGTGATGCCATCCAACCATTTCATCCTCTGTCATCCCTTTCTCCTCCTGCCTTCAATCTTTCCCAGCATCAGGGTCTTTTCCAATGAGTCAGTTCTTCACATCAGGTGGCCAAAGTATTGGAGCTTCAGCTTCAGCATCAGTCCTTCCAAAGAATATTCAGGATTGATTTCCTTTAAGATCGACTAGTTTGACCTCCTTGCTATCCAAAGGACTCTCAAGAGTCTTCTCCAGCAACATATTTTGAAAGTATCAATTCTTTGGTGCTCAGCCTTCTTTATGGTCCAACTCTCATATCTGTACATGGCTACTGGAAAAACCATAGCTTTGACCATATGAACCTTTGTCAGCAAAGTGATGTCACTGCTTTTTAATATGCTGTCTAGGTTTGTCATAGCTTTTCTTCCAAGGAGCAAACATCTTTGAATTTCATGGCTGCAATCATTGTCTGCAGTGATTTTGAAGCCCAAGAAAATAATGCTATTGTACATTTAGTAGACTATAATGTAACTTTTATGTGCATTTGGAAGCCAAAATATTCTTGTGACTCACTGCAGTGGTCTGGAACTGAACCTGTAGCATATCCAAGGTCTGCTTGTATATCCTAAATTCAAGGTTTCTAAGTTGAGTGTGGAAAGCCCTGGATCCTAAGTGATGGCTGGTTAGGGGTGTAGGGCGGGCAGGGCTTTGGTATGAGGCTGAACTCTGTCTTCTGATTTCAACCAGGGAGGTTCCACTCACATGGGTTTTCTGTGTCAGGGATCCATAGCATGTTGAATGTCACAGAAGGACTTGCTGGTCTAAAGCATTCCAGCAGCTCCTGGCAGAGTGGAATGCGCCCGCACTGGCCAGGTCGGGTGATTTACCAGTGACTCAGATGTCCTGGGTTGTGCTGAGGACCAAGGATGCCCTCACAGTCCCAGCACCTATGATAGGTGCTGTCCTGTGTCAGCCCACCAACACGCATGGATACTCTGGGAGGTGGAGAAAGTCTCTGGAGCTCAGCTAGGGTCCCACGACTGTAAGCGGACGATCTGATCTGAGACTAGGTTCGGGAAGCCCCTGCTTTCTGGGACACATGTCACTGAGCAGCCTCGCGTGCCCTCCCTGACCATCTGCTGGGAATGGCTTTTCCTTTAGTTGACAGAGAAGCACCGTGCTGTGTTGACATTGGGAAGGGCTCTTGCCTGCTCTGGTTCTTCCATATCCTGCCTCCAGCCCGAGTCCTCCTCGCTCGACTCTCCATCTTTTGCTTCCATCCTCTCTGTCTGCTCAGTTTTCTTTCTGACCCCCGGGAGATTTCCCACTTGTTATCTTAGAATGGCCAGGGAGGGCCATGTCTGCTTCAGAAGATGCTAGGGTTTTCACGAGCTCTGAGCTTGACACTTGTGTGCACGTTCTTTTGTGGGTTTTTGGTCTCCATGTCTGGCTGTTCCATGGCTAAGCAAGTCTCCTCCAGGTTGCGGCATGTGCCCTTGTTCATCTCTGAGCCCCACTTGGTGCAGAAGATGGTGGTTCTCTGGTGACCAGTCCATAGCAACATGGGGTCCTGACATCAGGAATCAAAGATGTTGCACGTTCAGTCAAACACATTGGTCTTTCTTAATTGACTTGTTTTGTGTGATACACATGAATATCCATCAAAAGGTAGAAGAGCCTCACGTTGTACATTTTGATTTGTTTAGAAGAAAATTACATTTTCTTTCCCTTTCTTCCCTGGTGCCATCATGGCCATGTGTCTGTCATCCTGCATTAGGGCAGCACCTGCATAAAATGTAAATGAGTGGAAAAGGAGGAAGGGGCATGTGAGCAGAGCCTTTAGCTACTTTACCAAAATATAGGCATCAGTGCCTCACGGTGTTAAAGCTGTCTTTACACGCAAGGGGAACTCAATAAGTCACCACAGAAATTGCCCAGGAAGGAAGGAGAATGTCAGACTTTCACTCTTCTCTAGGGTGCACATGCCCAGTCTGTTACTGAGTTTCCAGCTTGAGTGTAATGAGTTTTGGGTGGCCTATGAGTTTTATGTACGCCTTTCCCCAAAGTGTTTTGAAATGGAGCAAAAGAGTGCGTTTAGAATTTTACCCCTGGAGCATCTAGAGATTTTTTCATAACCTTGGTCAAGCCCGTTGAGATTCGAATTCTATATCTGAAGGATGGGTTATGCAAAGGTAGCATTTCTGGACTTGGATGTTTCCTGTGAGACCAAATAGGGTTGGTGAGAAGCTGCCTTGCCTACCTCTCAGGGGCACTAAGGAAGTCACAGGTATGGTGGATGTGGCAGTGCCCTGAAGTGATGAAGAAATCTGTGCAGAACTGTATGTTGTAAGTTCTTGTGGCTGATGCTCTGTGATCCCTCCAGTTGGCTGAGGAGTGATGGAGAGGTGCTGCTTCAGGGGACTTGGCCCTGGGCTGGACAAAGACTGACTCAAAGCCTCCATTCATTCCCACTACCCAGGGTGCAAATATCCTGGGAGTTCTGTTTTGGCCTCACGTGTCTAGTGATCACGTGTCCTGGCTACTTGCTGTGTTTGTCCGACTGGTACCTAGGCAAGGCTGCTTCTAAATTCTGTGAACTCAGGTTTTATCCAACATCTTGATGCAATAGAGAGGAGACTCCCACCTGCAAAGGCCTTTCTCCCAGTTTCCTACCCCCGACCCTACTCCTGGGTCCCTGTGGGAGCTCTGTAGCTCCTCCATACTTTCAGGAAACTCAGCTAAAACAAATAAGAGATTTTTCTCTTTTTAATAACCTGAGGGACAAAATCTCATATAGAGGGAGTGATGGTTGTGGAAAGTCCAGGCCAAAGGTCATAGTGGGGCTGAGTGTTTCATTCACATGACTGTGTAATTTGTACATCTGTGTGTGTGCTAGGGTGGGGAGCTGGACCATCGACACCCAAACAGCATATCTAAATGAGACATTCCAGGAAAATGAGACACATTAGGCTTTCTCCTTTAATATCTGAAATGGAAAAAAACAGTCCTTTTAGCAACCACAAGAATGTCTGTTGCTAAGAGGGCTCCAGCTTCCAGTGGTCAGGCACTGATTCAGAGGATGAGACTGAAACTCTGGTATTGGCAGGGAGGGCAGGAAGAAAGGGGGCCCTATTTGAGGTCTGATCTGTAAAGCAGACCACTTAATAGTCCAAAGTGGAGGCTATGTTAGACACAACTGTGAGGAGAACTCGGAGGACCCAGCCATCCTCCGTGGAGCTCAGAGGAAGCACCAGGAATCAGGTCTCCACCCTGGTCTGGGTAGAATAGGGAAATTGGGGCCTGATGTGTAAGTGGTTTTGCCTTCTACCTCCAGCTCATCAGCCTTGTGGCCTTGAACTTGGACACGGCCTGCTGTCTCCAAGTCCAGGGCTCTCTTGGGGACCTCAGAGAATTCAATCAATCCCTGCTACTCCTTGCTTTCTGGATGCTCAAGACAAGGCCTGCTTGAGCATCCAGGAGGCCCTGCTTGGCAAGGCCTGCCGTCCACCCCCCACCCCCACCTCTTCTAGGAGGCTGCCTTCAGCTCCCCCCAGCTCCGCCTGAAGCCTCTGGACCTGCCACTCTCCTCCTCTATTTACAGACACTAATCATTTCCCATGCAATTGAACAACTTAAGCTGTGAAAATTTGATAAGACAATTTAATTGTCAGCTTCTACATATCTGCTCAGTATAGCTGGGTTTCTCAGGAAGGTGAGTTGGCAGTGTAAGCACAGACACTTAATTAGAGAACTAAGACAATGGAGCTAGATTAGGGGGCCCCAGCACCTACCAAGCCTAGATGGATTTCTCTGCACTCTGCTTTACAGATGGAGCCCTTTTTGGAAACTTTATTGGTGCTGTCCTCTGGATGGTATTAATAACAACATAAAGCTGCAGCTTGCAGACACTCAGTGTGTAGAGGGGAGTGGCTTTTCATGGGGCAGCTCTAAATTCTTAGGAGGGAGCTTGATTTTCAAGGGAAAAGTGGGTGGGTTTGATTGGAAGGCATCATTCGGCTTGTGTGGTCACAGCTCAAGGTGATTTTATCAAACAGACTCCCCATTGGTGGAGAAGGATGGGGACTGGTACATACAAGAGTATTTACAAGTCTTTGTGAGTTACTCATTGCTGTTCAGTGAATTTTTGTCTTTTCCTGGGTCTTCATGAGTGTTTTTTATGGCAGTTTACACAATGCCATGTCATGGGGTATTGGTCCTGATTTTAAACCACACACTCTCATTTTATTGAATCGAATCCTTATGATAAAGACAACTCTGTGAGGGAGGGATAAGAATCTTTATTCCTATTTCAGAGGCAGATCCTGAGACTCAGGGAAGTTAAGCAGCTTGCCTGAGCAACACAGCTAGAGAGGAGGAGCAGGATTCAAGTAAATTGTAGTGGACACTGTCGGGGCTCTGTCCACATCCCTTGACCAATGCCTTGTATCCATTTCAACTTCACATTCCTGTCTCTGGCCCTCCCAGGAGGTCTTCTCCTTGATCTACTGGCAATCCCACTGCTACCTGGGCAGCCTGCAGCCGATGAACAGCCAGTGCTGCAGTACAAAAGGCCGGCTCCCTGCCAGGAGGCAGGACAGAGCCTGAGGTGTAATTTATGCTCCGGAGTCCCCCACTAGATCAGGCGGAAGCAAGGAGCTGGCCTTACATCGCACCTTTGCTGCACTTCTTCCCTTTCCTGGCTCTTACTTCTCTGTTTCATTTCCTTCTTCCTCAATATATCTCCTACCCACAAATTCTCATCTCAGAGTTTGCTTTTCAACCTGACCCAAGTCGTGGATGTCTGTTTGACTCCTGCCTGTCCTTTTCTGGGACATTCCTTTAATGGCTCAGACAGTAAACGATGCAGGAGACTCAAGTTCGATCCCTGGGTTGGAAGATCCCCTGGAGAAGGGAATGGCTACTCACTCCAGTATTCTTGCCTGGAGAATCCCATGGACAGAGAAACCTGGTGGGCTACAGTCCATGGGGTCACAAGGAGTCAGACACGACTGAGCGACTGACACTTTGACTGCCCTTTTTTGGAGGCCTTGCAACCTTGTGCCTCGTTCCGTGTGGTCAGTGTATCTCCCCAACTGGACTGTGAGTGTGGAACACACCCAGCTTTGAATTTCTGCCTGGTCCCTGATTCACAGTAAAATGGAAGACAAGCCAGAACGATCTGGGGTAAAATTCCTTAGCTTCTCTTGTGCACAACTTCCTCATCTGTGAAATGGGAGTAATAACAGTGTTGAGGAGTAAATGAGTTTGCATCTGGAAAACACTTGGCCCCGAGGCTGTCCTGAATGCTCACTACACGTTTGTAATTATCATTGGAATTCAAGGCGCTGACATCCTAGTTGGGGTTCAAAAATGAGGTCACTATGCCTGGAGTTCTTACAGGGCAGGAACCAAGCCAAGTGTTCAATACACTGTAAGCACTTACTAAAAATAAATTTGGGGGAGGTAGAAAACTTTTAAAGGCTGTTGTTGAATAGACAGAGTATTTGCCTGCCACTGTCAGGAAGTGTCTTATAATTTTGCTGTGATATGTCACGTTAGCCTTTCTGTCCTCTATCAATCTCCCTTCACTTGTGGGACAAGTTTGCCAAGCATTTCACAAGCACTGTCAAGGGGGAGAGAGAGAGGAAGGCGGGAGATGGGCCGAGTGAACAGAAGGAACTGATAGCGCCACGGCATTCCCCAGGCGCCCGCATTTAAGACCTGATTAACTGAAAATATTTCCCAGCTTCTGAAGCATTTGATTAAAGTCGATTGGGGAGAAAGAAGAGAAGCTCTTACAAGGGCTAATTTGAGGCTCAGAAAACTTGAATCTGCCGAAACCTCCCATGGTCGGGTATGGAGCGCTGGTGGTTGTGGGTCTGTGGGGAGAGCGTCTTGCCATTAAGGGAGCGGGTCGTTGGTGCCCGCTGCTGCTGGCTCTCGGGCCCCTACACCTCTCTTTGTGGCTGCCTGGCTGCGGGAACTTGCATTCTCTTTTCTTCCCCTCGTGAGGGCTTAGGCGTTTTCCTTTTTGAAGGCACAGAAATAGACGGCTTTGGATTCAGAACACAGCCTCTGTTGCCTTCTTCCTTCCCAAGATGCCTGCAAAAATCAAAGTGAGGCCTTTGCGATGCAGTTCCCCTGGCGTCCTCTTGATGTGTTAGTGGGTCACGCTTGCCGCACTGCCTCCCTGCTGGCGGGACGCTGTTATATGGGCAGATCCGCTCTCCCGTCCCCTCGGATCAGGTGGCGCAGAGCCAGGCGGGGAGGTTCTCCTGCCGTGAACCACACTGGGCTAACTTTTGATCTTAGATGTGGAATTTCCTGCAAAGTTGCAGACAGAGAGAGGGGATCTAATCCTGGCTGCCCTGCTTATTAGCACAGCGAGGCCTGGGGCAGGAGGCGCATTTTGTTGCTCTCAGATGGTGTATTCATTTTCCATGGCTTGTGGTGGCTTAAAACAGCACACTTTTTAAAAAAAATTTTTTTAAGCTCACTGTTCTATAGGTCAGGAGTCTGGCATCATGCAGCTGGTTCTCTGCTCAGGACATTAGGAGGCTAATTCCAAGCGGAGGGCTGGGCTGAACCATATCCTATGAGCTATGGGGGAGAAATCTGCTTTTAGGCACCTTCCGGGGATTGGCTGAAAGGAATAACTCAGTTCCTTTCGGGTGAAGGGCTGGGGTCCCATATCCTTAGTGGCCATCACTTGGGGGCCTCTCTGAGCAGTTTAGGGCGGCAGGCGTTCCTTCTTGTGTGATCACCTCCAACCTAAGGGCACATCAAATCCCCCTTGTGCTTTGACTCTCTCTGACTTACTCTGCTGACGCCAGCCAGAGAAAGTTCTCCCTTTTAAAAGGTGCAGCTGTTTAGGCCAGGCCCACCTGGATAATCTGGTTT
The DNA here is from genome assembly GCA_006408675.1 of Madoqua kirkii. Lineage (NCBI taxonomy): Eukaryota > Metazoa > Chordata > Mammalia > Artiodactyla > Bovidae > Madoqua > Madoqua kirkii. Next base: position 11,289 of record SJYC01019040.1, on the reverse strand, counting down.
TTTTTTGAGGTCACTTGACATGAGACGTTAATTGCCTCTGAAAACCCCTCTCAGCAGTACCTGGGTTAGTGTTTGATTGAGTAGCCAGATGATGGCCTATCAGGGGCTGGGGGGGGGGATTCTGCCTATGACGGTGATGTGGTTGTGATCAGAGACCCAGCAGAGCCTTGACCAGTCTCCTCCATCCCTGTAACATCCCTGAGGGAGGGAGGAAGTCTCCCAGGGAAGCTTGAAAAGTGGCAACCCAGTTACCAGCTTCTTATTCTCAGCAGGGTCTCCTGGTAGCCCTTAGGAAGACCTCTAGGAACCAGGTGAGGTGACCAGATCTGAGATCATAGGCTGAGGAATCTCTCCCCAGTTCCTTAGCAGCCATGTCCCCTCTTTCTTTCCTCCATGACTTCCCAAGACCAAGCAGGAGCTCTCAACAGCACTCACAGAGAAAACTGTTGCTACTTCTTCTAAAACTTAATATTGCATGATGTCAGTTATTTTATATTTCCTATATTTGTTCACCAAAACAAATCCTTGGTGACTCCTAATCCCAAGGAGAATCCAATTCTCACTCAGTTATCTTCCAAGTTCCTTTAAAAAGGCATCTGAAGGAACAGAGGGAGCAGAATGGTCCACCTCCATCAGAAACCCAAGACTGGCAGCCCTCCCGCTCAGGCATCTGGGGGCGGTTTCCACAGAGAGCCTCGTGGAGATTTCTGTTGGAGGCCAAGCACAGCCTACTATTCTAACAGGAGTGAATCGATGAGCTTAATGGAAGGAGGGTAGGCCTGGGGTCTTTCCCTCTCACAGCATTCTTGAGACAGAGGGCCAGTTCTGACCCAAAACCTGGACGTCTGCCTCTTTCAGCGGTAGTTCTGTATCGATGGCCTCAGAGCACAGTTCTTCTTGCTTCCCTCTCTCATGACCCCAGAACTTCCCGTGGAGGCTGCCTGGGACCTGATAGAGGGACTCACTGCCCAGGCAAGTGTGGCCCAGGATTACAGGCTACAGTGCAGGATGGTGGAGGAGCCAGACAGAACCCTAGCATAGTGCATTTTGGGAACTGTAGTTTTTAATGAGCTCCTTTGTTTCTGGGAACTAGGCATTCAAGGTCCAAGTCTTTCCTCAGCTCTTCCATGCAGCATAGGTAGTGCACTTAGCATGCGATGAATTTTGAAACAAGCACACCAAGCCAACATGCGTGGTCTTCTTGCTATTCAAATGAGAAGGCTCTCTATTTTGGTTCAGAATTAGAATATTCTGAAAAAGGAGGAACAAGGGGATTCTTACCTTCAGGTTATTGAAAGGCATATGAAACCAGTAATTAAAATAGTTTGTCAACGTTGTAAGAATCAACTAACAGATAAGTGGAATAGAATAGATGGTCCTGTGTTAAATAGAATTTGAAACAGATTAAAAAGGCTTCAGAAAGGAAATAATAAGGGCAAATGGTTCAACAAATTGTCTTGAGAAAATTGGCCATTTGCAAGGAGTATCAAGTGAGATAGATCTGGATCTTTTACCAAATATTTTACCCTAAATCCCTCCAGTTATTAAAAAACAATTCAACCCTCCCCCATTTGATATACTCTACAATTAAACGGCCAACAACAAGCTAGTAAACTTCAACAAATATTTGACAGACAAAAGGTCAAAATCTGTGCAAGACAAAGAGATCTTTGGCATAACATGTGTAAAAGTAGCAAAGGACAGGAACTCACAAGTCAAGTCAAAGAAACCATCTTTAAGAAATAGTCAGGAGAACTAATGCATATTTACACGTGTGTTCACTGCAGCACCACTTATAACAACCATTGTAAAAAAAGAAAAATCCGTGAAATATTTGACAATTGAAGAGTGGTTAAATAAATGATAGTATATTTGTGTGATGTAATTTTGGACAGTCATTCTAATTGTGCTTGAGAGAATATCTGCTATCATGAGACCAAATGTGAAGTTTTGTTTTTAAACAATGGAAAACTCAATATGCTGTATGAGAATGCCGCCCCCCCCCACTGCCACCGCCCCCGGCCACACACACACCTGCATGTGCCCTGAACTCACAAGAGCCAGTTAACAATGGATCTCTATGTGTGATGCAATTATATGGGATTATTTACTTGCCTCTGTATTTTCTATTTTATGTATCTGTTTTTCAGATTCTATAATGAGCTTTTTGCAGGCAAGTTATATGCTATTTTACTAAATCATTAGCTGTTAAGCTTGTGAATAAAAACCTGGAAACACTATGGGAACAGGTAGATATAGGTTGTGCTTATTAGTAGAAAATCACAATATTGTAAAGACGTAAATTCTCTTTAATCTCTTTATTAATAAATTAATCTATAAGCCCAATGAATCCCAATTAAGACATGAAGAGGATTTTACTTTCAAAATTTGACAAAAGGATTGGAAAGTCACCTGGGGGGAAAATGTGGAAAAATAGGACAATTCTGTAAAAAATATTAATAAAGAGAGGGTGGTAGCGGGAGACCTCATAATATATCATGAAGCTATTGTACGGTAATCAGAATGTTTGGTTTCAGGAAAATGAACAGAATGGAACCACTCTCTCCCCATTCCTCAAATATACTAAATACCCCAAAGCACTCGCAACTAAATCTTGGGGAGAGAAGGATGGATTATTTAATGAACGGGATAACTGACCAGTCGTTTTTGAGAAAAACAATTATAAAGCTAGGTTTCCAGTTCTTTGTTTCTTTCTCTAGATGAGTCCGAAGGTGAATTTTTAAACTGAAGTGAGATGGGGCCACTCACTTCACTCACTTTGGAGCCCCGCCGGAGCTGCCTCTTGCCTTTAGCAGAGCGCCCCCATGCTGTATGGCGGAGGCCCTGCAGGGAGCCCTCCTTTCCCGGGTTTCTGCTCTTGAGGACGCAGGGATCTCTATTCTGGGCTGCGCAAGCACCTTCCTGCGTGGGAGCTGTTACCCAGCATGCATGCGCTTCCTCAGTTTTATCCAAGGTGTTCTCCTTGTCATGAGACCCGGCCACCCCCACCGTCTTTCATACTCTCCTGCTTTATTTCCTCCGTAGTTCTTGGCATCCTCTAAAATTTCTGCTTCCATTCACATTTTGTGCTGGGTCTATCATCCCTGTACTGGGATTGGACGGCTGTCTTGCCTGGTCCTGTTTGTGGCAGTAACCCGGTGCCTGTAACACCTGTTGGAACAGAATAAATATGAGTTCTGCCTGGAATAGAATAAATATGAGTTCTGCCTGGAATAGAATAAATATGAGTCTCAAGAAATGATTTTAAGCCTGAAAATGAAAGGAGAGATAAGTACCTTTCTAAACTGCAGAGGAAAAGTGAGGAGCTTTACAGGAAGAGGATGATAAACCTGACTAGATTAACTGAATCAGTGGCGAGGACCCACATTGTTTCAGGCACTGATGGAGGCATTGGGGGTGCAATGGTGCACAGGACCTGAGAAGGCCCTGGCCTTATGGCGCTTACATTCTGGATGGGAAAGCAAAAGGAAGCAACTAAGTATCCGTATGTTGTGATAAATGTGACTAGGAAAGCAGACAAGAAGCTGAGAAAGAAAACAGAAGAGGAGGGCCTGCCGTTTGTTGGGGGATCATGGGAGTCCGCAAGAGAGGTGACATTTCAGTTGTGGCCTTGGAGAATGGGAGGAGGAAAGAACATTCCAGAAGGAGAGGAAGCAAGGAATAAAGAACTGACATGGGAAAGAGCCCAGATATGCTTGGAGTGAAGGGGAGGATGTGGTGAGGCTGGAGGAGTAGGCAGCATCTACACCAGGAAGGTCAAGGCAAAACTGTGGAATTTATTCTAAGAATGATGAAAAACAACAGCTTTTAAGCAAAGAAGCAACGTGATCTGTCTTCAGTTTTAAAAAGATCACAGTTGTGGCAAGTGTAGAATTGGGAGGATCAGTTAGGTTATTTTATACATTAAAAAAATCCATGGCAAAAACGCAATGAAGAAATAAAAAGTAACAATATATCAGGAAGAGGAAAGTTTATACCATTTCACCTAAGGCTGCTTTTCTGAATTTATAAGAGGGTTATATAAAGTGATATGAAAAATAAAAGTTTAAAAATTGAACAAGGGCTATATAAACAGGCAGTTAATAAGGAAACTCCTGCCTCATCTCTCTCTCTCTCTCTCTCACGTACGTGTGTACACACAGCCCTTCTTCTAAAGAAAACAACACTGCACAATAATTGCCAATCAGCATATGAAAAGACATCCACTGTTAGTCATAATAAAAGAGAATACAGATCAAAACAGTAACAAGATGCCATTTTTCACTTCTCAGACTGGCCAGTATTAAGAAGCTTTCTCTTTTCCAGGGTTGACTAGAGCTTCAGCAAAGGGACACTTCTACATCCAGTTAAAATGGGAGGAGAGTGTGAAGGGCTTGCTAGTGTGACCTCTCTGAACTACAGTTTAACTTCATCTTTCAAGACTTTAAATGCACATGGCATCTGAGCAGCAGTTTCAGGGCTGAGAACATACACTCTCAGATGTATGGGATGCTCATGGCAGCTCTGTTGGAATCCTCCACAAAACCACAAATGACCAGCAACAGGGGTCTGGTTAAATCATTTCTGGTTTACTCATTAATGGAACAGTCTTTCCTCCTTCTAAAAAGAACAAGTTGAATCTCTATATACTTCTGTGTTACCTTGTCCAAGGTGTACTGTTACATGTTAAAAAAAAGTAAGGTGGAAAACACACACACACACACACACACACAAACACAGGTATAATATTATATGCAGAAGTCATTTTCTGGAAGGGTCTATCAAACTTTTATATAAACCAGGGCTGCTATGGGGGCATTTTTACTTTTCATTTTATACTCTATGGTGTTTTAATTTTTCAAATCTACTTGATGAAGTATAACAAAAACTTGTTAAATGTTAAGTTGAGCAGACCCATGTTAAAAACAGGAATCAAGTTAGCTGTCATCATTCCAGGCACAACAGAAAATAACTCCTAATAACAAGTAATAAAGATCACGAACAGCCCCTTGCATTTGCAGGATTATGTACCGTTTAACCTCGTCTTCCAACATGACCTCATTTAATTCTCTGAAACAGTTGCAGTGATCCCCATGTTACTGATCAGACACTGAGGCTGTTGTGGGAAGCTCAGAGTCCATGTCAGATTCTCTAATTCCCTGGCCAGGGCTTTTTGGAAGCTATCAGTTGAAAAGGCAAATGTTCCTTTTCCCTGCCCATGCCAATTTGGGCAAACGTTATGCATTGCGAATCTCTCTTGGCTGACCCCATCATTTGTAGTGTGACCTTGGGCGAGTCGCTTCCCCTCCGTGGATGAGCTCTGATGCGTCTTCACGCTGTAGATATCTTTGATTTATGCCGAATGTCTTGCTGAGGTAATTGAATTTTCAGGGTGGTGTGTCATAACTCATTCCTAAAAGTTTGAAACACAAGTTCATGGACAACATTTAAAGAATTGGGGTCCTGAGCAGCCCTGTAAATCACTCATCCTACAGTAGAGCGCGTTTGTCGTACCCTTGGAATGACTGTTTGGGGGAGATGTGCAGACACTGGCCCAGCTGACTCTATTTCTAGCCCAGGCCGTGCACTTTCATGCAGGTCGTCACTTTCTTCTTCCCTCCAAAAGCCACGTGGCCCTTGTCTGGCTCCAGCACCAGCTCTAGCACTGCTCTGACTCCATCTCCTTATATGCATGCATGTATGCTAAGTCATTTCAGTCGTGTCTGACTCTTTACAGCCCTATGTACTGTAGCCTGCCAGGCTCCTCTGTCCATGGGATTCTCCAGGCAAGAATACTGGTGGCTTGCCATGCCCTCCTCCAGGGGATCTTCCCAATGCAGGGATCAAACCCACATCTCTCTTTACTCCTGGTGCCCCCTGGGAAGCCCATCTCCTTATGCTGCTACTGCTGCTAAGTTGCTTCAGTCATGTCCACATGCTAGTATTAATTCATCTTCTCAGAGTAGTATCCCTCACCATGTGGCCTTTGATCCCAGAGCAGGATCTGAAATGATCTGTATACTAGAGAAGCACCTGGGAAACAGCAGCTGCTGCAGCTAAGTCACTTCAGTCATGTTCGACTCTGTGTGACGCCATAGACAGCAGCCCACCAGGCTACCCCGTCCCTGGGATTCTCCAGGTAAAAGTACTGGAATGGGTTGCCATTTCCTTCTCCAATGCATGACAGTGAAAAGTGAAAGTGAAGTCGCTCAGTTGTGCCCGACTCTTTGCGACCCCATGGACTGCAGCCTACCAGGCTCCTCCTCCCGTGGGATTTTCCAGGCAAGAGTACTAACCTTGGCTAATTGACTCAGCTTGTCCTGTTGTTTAAGACTTTGTGTCTTTGAGTTGTAGATTTTGTAGTTGAAGACTTCCAGAATCTTAGAATCGTGCCCTGTAATTTGGGTAAATGGTAGAGTCTTAGAAACAGACACCCTTGATTTGAATCCCAACTGGATCCCAGTCTCCTGGTCAGTGCAGCCTGTGTGGTCAGGGGCCCCTCAGGGCTCATCAAGACACTTCATTGTGTTCTCATCCCATGGGCAGAACTTGTATCTCCACACCCAAGGGCTCCCCCCTAGAACTTCTGGTGTAGGATGGGATGGAAATGCCACGAAATGAACATTTTCCTTCCCCTGCCCATAGTTCTCAACCAAAGACACTTATAATTAACATACTTTCGAACCACATGAAATTGTCATTTCTGTAGGTCAAACATGATTGGATAGTGACAACTCTTTTTTTTAAGGCAGTGATTTCTTTTCTCTCTTTTAAAAAGAGATATTTATTTATCTACAGTGGGTCTTGGTTGTGTCATGTGGGATCTTTCATTACAGTGCACAGACTCTCTAGCCGTGGTGCACGGCCTCCAGAGCGCATAGACTTCAGTAGCTGTGGCACTCAGGCTCTCTAGTTGTGATACACAGGCTCCACTGAGCATTCGTGGACTTCAGTAGTAGTGGTGCGTGGGGTTAGTTGCTCCACAGCAGGCATGTGGGATCTTAGTTCCCCAAGCAGGGATCGAACCTGCATCCCCTGCATTACAAGGTGAATTCTTAACCAGGGTACCACCAGGGAAATCCCAGATAGCGGCAGTTTTGTTGGTTGAAGGTTGATGCTTTTGAACTGTGTTGTTGGAGAAGACTCTTGAGAGTCCCTTGAACAGCAAGGAGATCAAACCAGTCAATCCTAAAGAAAATCAACCCTGAATAGTCATTGGAAGGACTGATGTTGAGGCTGAAGCACCAATACTTTGTGCACCTGATGGGAAGAGCTGACTCATTGGAAAGGACCCTGATGATGGGAAAGGTTGAAGGCAAGAGGAGAAGGGGATGACAGAGGATGAGATGGTTGGATGGCATCATTGACTCAACGGGCATGAATTTGAGATGGTGAAGGACAGGGAAACCTGGTGTGCTGCAGTCCATGGTGTCACAGAGAGTCAGACCTGACTGAGCAACTAAAGAACAATCACAAAGTTCTGTAGCTCCCTTATCCATTGGGTTGGGTTTTTGGTAGGAGCAGAAGCCTTACTCAATAGAATTTCCCCATTGAATCTACCCAGTCAGCACTGTGTAGCTGGTTTAATAGTATACCATTTATCACCTGTGCCCCTTTCTTATGTTTCTTCCTCACTTCCCTACTGATATTTCCTGGGATCACCTCTCCAGTCAGCTACATGCGTTTCAGTTTTGTCTCATGACCTGCTTCTGGGGTAACCCCAATCAAACCTGCTCAGGGCTTCCTTTTGGAGTATGGCTTCATTGTTGAGATCAAATGAGATAATGCACGTGAAGCATGGAATGCACAGCAAGTGGGAATCAGCAGCAGCTGTTACTGCTTTCACATCTAATGTGTTCCTTTGAGAGGCATGGTAACTGAAGTCTGGAGAGGAGAGGGGGCTTTTTCAGTGCTGCTTCATGGCTTAGCATGGGCTCACTTTGGCTACACACGGGGTAGGTGATGCCAGAGGCAGACAGGGCACTGGCTGGCTCCCTTCTCGCTTTCCTCAAGCTGTTGCACTGTAGGATGTGATGGGGCCACTATCAGGACTCGCCTTTGTTCACATGGGCAGGGGTGCACCCAGGTGCTCACAGCTTGTGCACAAATCTGGACTGTCCAATGGGGGGGTGGCATTGGCACATTGGTAGGGTGGGGTTGCCCAGATCATACCAGAGGGAGGATTGGGCAGGGCATCAGGAGTAAGGGCCCCGTGCTGCCAAGACTACCTTGGCTGGACTGCTTGGTCCAAATGGCAGGAATCTTGTGCGGAAGCCTTGCCAAAATGTCAGCTCCAAACAGACTGAGGGATAAGACAGATGAGCATTTTGGAGTGACTTCTGATTTAGCTGAAAGCTGGACTGGCATCTATAGTGGAAAAAACACTCCCCTCCTGCCCAACTTTGGTTTAGGTGGGGCAGGTGGGAAAAGGGACATGGTGACAGATGGTGACCTCCTGAGAAACTCCTTGGAAAGGAGTTGCCCTACTGTGTTGGACACAATTCTGGGTTTGGATTCTGGCCCTGGCTGTGTTCCTAAGTCAGTGGCAAAACCCTAACACATCAAGCCAGTTTCCTCCTCTGTCAGGTGGGAATTCTAATGTGTCCCTCAGAAGAGTCCTGCAACTGTCTTTCAGGAAAGATGGCTCAGGCTGGTAGGAACTAAATTCATCCTATCAACACCTCTCACACGTCTTCTTTATTGCTGGGCAATGGCCAGGACCATAATTCAAGTTCCAGGGGATATTACAAGCTTGGGTGTGGTCTGGACCAGGGCTATTGTCTAAGAGATAACGTTTCCCAAAGTGTGTTCTAGAGAGCAACATTTTTGCAAACCATATTCCTCACTAAAAGGGTTCTGTGGTGACTAGGTTGTTTAGCGTGCGGGAAACATTATCTCACTTTTGTGTCAGTATAGTATGATGATGTACGCTCTGTTGTGTCTGACTCTTTGGTGACCCCATGGACTGTAGCCCACCAGGCTCCTCTGTCCATGGGACTTCTCAGACCAGAATACTGGAGTGGGTTGCCATTTCCTCCTCCAGGGGATCTTTCCAACCCAGGGATTGAACCTACGTCTCTTGCATCTCCTGTACTAGCAGGCAGCTTCTCTACCACTAGTGCCACCATTAAAACCAGTGTTAATTCATGAAGCATTTATCATACCAAAGCCCAATGTGAGGCACATGGGTGCAGAAGGGAATGACACACGAGCCTGAAGAGGCGGGCTCAGCATCATTTAGGGAGACAGGCTGGTGAGCTCATTATTACCATAAATGTGCTAAAGATTAGAGCACAGGTGTATATGGGGAAGGAAATGGCAACCCGCTCCAGTGTTCTTGCCTGGAGAATCCCAGGGACGGAGGTGCCTGGTGGGCTGCCGTCTCTGGGGTCGCACAGGGTTGGACATGTCTGATGTGACTTAGCAGCAGCAGCAGCATATATGGAGAATGGGGCTAGCATGGAGAAAAAGTGATTTACTGTGGATGGGAGTGGTCAGACGGTCTCACCCATGTCTGTTTTTCTAAGGTGGGATACATTTGTCTGGTGGCAAGATGACTCACAAGATTTTCCCAGAAATCACACCACCATATATAAGGCACCAAGGCTTAAAGAAGCAGGGGGTGTTTGAGAAGCTGTATGACATTTGACAAGTTTAAATGAATGGCTAGTTCCTGAGAGAAGGGGCATATCCCCTCATATGGCTCCACAGCCCCATCCTATCCACATATTATTTTGAAAAATAGAAACTGGGTGTGTGGCTCTGTTGACCCTTTGGAAACACCATAATCAAATGTAGACAGTTACTCAGATTGTCTGTGTCACCAAGGAGAAGATGCTACAGAAATGTGGCAGCTAGGAGACAGCCAGGTTGATGGAGGTGACAGGCACGGGGAATGCTGACAGTGATGAGTCTCCACTCATCACTTCAATGCTGTGATGCTGGCAGGGATGGATTCACAAAGTGAACCCTCTGGAGCAGTGCCTAGCAAGTTTGACTCTGCATATGTTATCACCTGGGGAGCTCGTGCATTCCTGAGGTTCTGCATTTCTAACAGGCTCAGAGTCTCTAGAGAAGGGGTTGGCAAACTAGGGCCTGCTACCTATTTTTGTGAGTTAAGTTTTGTTGGAGAACAGACATAACCATCTATTTATATATTGTCTATGGCATGTTCACACTATGTGGGCAGAATTGAGTAATTGTAACAGAGACCAAAATCTAAAAGAAATACTATTTGGCCCTTTGCTTATGCCTACTTTAGAATAATGGTTCTTGGACTTGGCCATATCGTAGAAATACCTGGGGAAACTTTAAATATCCCAATGCCAGGATGCACCAAAACAAATTAAGCCATACTCTCTGGAGGTGGTCTTCAGGTGTTAGTATTTTTTTAAATCTCCAGGTGATTCTAATATGTAACCAAGATTAAGATTCTAATATGCAACCAAAATTAAGAAACAGTGCTGGAGAGGTTGCCATGGTCTGATTTGCATTTTTCCTGCAATTAAAAAACCCATCATTAGGAGGCAGTGACAATAGATAGGGTATGCACAAGAGGCAGAACTATTAGGCACAGCTACCTGGATAACTCCAACTGGCTCTTACCACCAAGATCTAGTATAATTGAAACTTGAAGTAAAAGCTGAGAAACCACTCATAGTGACCAGCTGAAAACTTGTCTTACTCAGCTAAGGCAAGCCTGTGGATCAGTGGGCCTCAGAACTTGGCACAGGATTAACTGCTTTCAGACTTTAACAAATGACCCTGATGGAAATTGATTTTTGCCTGGACCTTACCTTTTCCAGTCTTTGCTGTTCTCATCTGAATTTTGTCCCGGATCCTTTGTCAGGATTTCCATTCCTTATGTGGTATATCCTATGACTTAAATCATACCAATCATATGTATAACTGGGCTTCCCTGGTGTCTCAGATGGTAAACAATCTGCCTACAATGTGGGAGACCTGGGTTCAGTTCCTGGGTTGGGAAGATCTGCTAGAGAAGGGAAAGGCAACCCACTGCAGTATTCTTGCCTGGAGAATTCCATGGGCAGAGGAGCCTGGTAGGCTACAGTCCATGGGGTCGCAAAGAGTTGGACACAACTGAGTCACTAACACTTTCACTTTTCAAATATAAATGACATCTTTATGGCTGTCAACAACTTATAAAGGACTTTCGCATCTATTATTTCATTTGGATCTTCACAAGACCCTTTGTGTGGAGTTTGTTTCCAATTTATAGGTAAGGACACTGAAGTTCCTAGAGTGGAAGTGAGTTTTATAGAACTCATT
>SJYC01019039.1:0-27320 GCA_006408675.1 Madoqua kirkii | reverse complement strand
CTTAAAAGGACTTTTGCATCTATTATTTCATTTGGATCTTCACAAGACCCTTTGTGTGGAGTTTGTTTCCAATTTATAGGTAAGGACACTGAAGTTCCTAGAGTGGAAGTGAGTTTTATAGAACTCATTTTACATAACCAGTGAGTATAGAGGTGGGACTGTTACCCAGATCTGTCCCTGACCCAGTGGTGGCAAGGGTTAACATCCTCCTAGTAGGAGAAAGTGCTCACTTTTGGCTAACGTTGCCTCTTACTGCCCCCCTTCTCTCCCTGATGCAGCTCAATTTTTCCTGCCTCACTTCCTGTGTCTCTCTTCCAACTCCTTTCAAATGAATAAAAGATTTTACAGCTTCTTTTTAAATACTCTGCAGGTTTCAATCCAGCCTTTTTGTAGATTCAAACAAAATCCCCAAAGGAGTTTGGTTCCCTCTTCTTTTTCCCTTCTGCTCAATACATTTGAACCATATTAAATCTAATGCATCAGAACCTGCGCTGAACGCAGGTACCCAGTAATTGACTCACAGATGTGAGTTTGACCATTGGCACTTGTGCTGTCACTTGAGACCACCGTGGGTCACGGGAAAGACAAATAACCTCCAAGTTGAATTCAATTTCATTTCCTCTGCCCCAGTGAAACTTTTTCACCTGTCAGCCTCACAGTCCTTGAGAACAAAGAACCAGCCTCCTTGACACTGACCTGGGTGGGCTGCAGCGTTTGGAAGCTACTGAGAGATGGATGTTGGGCTACTTTGGACGGGCCCTTTGCCCTGGGACATAGTTGTTGATTGGATTCCAGCATCCCAATTGGTTTTCTGTCTTAAAGTCCTTACCTTTCATTTTGGGGAATGAAGTGTCCAAACCACAAAGGCAAAAGGAGAGGAGAGGTCCGAATGTTTGTAGTTGAATTTGTGCTTCATCTCCTACCTCATACTATCAGGGAATCAATTTCTGATGTGCTCCTCCGAACAGAGAAAATGCTTAACAAAGCAATACTTGTTTAAATGTCCAATGGGAAACATCAATTTTGAATGGACAATAAATATAAGTGAAGAATATTCAATGTTTATCAACCTTTGGAGATTTACTACACTCAAGTGGGTGGGTCAACCAGGATGGTGGAGGTTCTGAGATATCCCAAATGTCCTGGGACAGAACTAATTTTATGTCATTTTAGACTTTAGAAGAGTTGCTTCCTTAAGTGTACTACACTGAAACTTGATATGTTCATTTTTATGTTTTGTCTTTAGAGACTGATGTACTTCAAACCATAAGGAAACAAAATAGTTTGTTAGTGATGGGTTGGGGAAATGTGGGTAATTAGAGAACTCTAATGGGACATGCTAAAATGAAAATTAGTCAGTGGTCACATTAAATCAGGGCGTTTGGTCACAAATCATGGATGCCATGGACACACTTGAACTAGTTTAAGTGAAAAATAGTCTTTATTGGTAGGCTATTAGGATAGCTCATAGAATTAAAGTACAAGATGAGAAATCAGGCTATGGAAAACTGGGGCAGGTCCATGAAGCCCAGGAATGAGAAATGGATCTTCAGATGCCACCAAGACTATCCCTCTATATCTCATTTCTGTCTTCAACTCTGTTCTTTCCTTGTAAATTCCCTTCATACCTGCAGGGTCACCTGCAGCTTCCAGACTCACATCTCAAAACTTCACCAGTGAGAGGTTAAGGGATCTTCTCTCCTGTATCAGTTAATGTTTTCTGAGGAAAGGAGTCTGATTGGTTAGATTAGGGTCACATGTCCAAGTCCTGGACCAATCATTATGGCAGAGATGTAGGGCTGGGAAGATAACAGCTCCTACTCAGAATAGAAGGCAGGGCTGTAGGGAGGAGAGTGACTCCTAGAAGTTTTGGCCTTGGGAGAATCATTGAGAAACTCTAATTTCTCTCTACACATTTATGACTTGGGAAGAGAATACAGAAAACTATAGGGACCATTTATGGTGACTTATATGTGTGACGATGAGGGTCTGGCAACCCACTCCAGTATTCTTACCTGGAGAATCCCATGGACAGAGGAGCCTGGTGGGCTATAGTCCATAAGTTGCAAAAAGTTGGACACTACTGAAGCAACTTAACACGCACGCAAATATGTGATAGGATCTCACCCAACTGAGGTTTTTTTAGTTAAAAAATATGAATATTAACCATCATATTGGTTAAGACCTTGGTAGAGCCACTTACCTGTTCTCAGTCTCCATTTCTGTGTTTATTGCAGGATATCGATAAAACCTCTTAAGCCTGATTCTTTCCTCGGGGTTGGCTTCTGCTTCATTTGAACCCAAACTAAAGACCCTTTGGGAAGAGGGCAATACGTATTCTGGCCAACTCAGCTTCCTCTGATTAATGGCAGGGGGCCGGGCATTGGGGGAGCCATGTAAGTGACGTTTCATTTTGTATGATGAGTAACAAACTTCATCAGATGAGGTAACGAGAAAGGGAAACTACTTCCAGTAACTGATGCTGTTGGGGTAAAGATGGATGACTTTGAAAATTAGTTTTGAGAGAGGGGCCTGAGGAAGATCAGGGCAGACTGGATTTGCTCTGTCCCTTATTTGGTGAAATCCATAGGCTTCACTCTCCCATTATGGAGTAAGCAGAAGCTGCTCTGTTCATCTTTCAAGGGCAGGAAGTGTATCTTCCACTTCTTTTTTAATCCCCTCATTGGAAAACTGCATCTTTTCAGGTTTGTAATTGTTAAGATTCTGGAGGAAGAAAAGTGCCCTGATTCTTTTAAAGAACAAAGAGGGCCCTTCAATGAGGAACACTTTCTCTGGTTGGAAAAGTACACAGGGAAATCAAAAGGCATGTGATTAGGAGTCTTTTGTCTTCAGTTTGTGACTTTGGGAGGAAGGGAAACAGAGAGCCTCCTGGGATTCGGTCAAGGGTTTAATGCTTTTCTTGAAGTTCCTGGGGAGTGGTGCTGAGAGATCTTCGATGGGGAATCAGCACTGATTCCATCATTTATCCTCCCTTTCCTCCCCTCAGTCCTCCTCCCCAACCAGGGCCAAGGTCAAGTTCTAAACCTGGGCATCAGGTAGGTCCCTGTGACCTTTCTCCAGCCTTTCCCCCATGGCACTTCGTGGCTGGCCTGCCCCCTGCCATTGTTCATGCTGTTCCCTGTGCCTGCGATGCCTTTTCTCACTTTGCCTCCTTGGCTAAGTCCTACGTACTCAGCACACCAGAATTCAGGTGTTTTCCAGACACACCCCAGTGTACATAAATCATCTCTCACATCCCTGCTTGGACAGGCTCTCCGTACACATCTCTTACTCCCTGTCACTGTACATAATGATTTGTTTAATCACCCAGCTCCATTGTTGGGTTGTGACTCACTGTGGGGGTCACCATGTCAGACTCATTCTGATCCAGCAGAGGGGCCACAGTGCCTGGCCCATGACGGACACCTAGCGTAGGTTTGTGAAAAATAATTGGATGTCCTTCAACTTTACTTTTTCATGTTCACATGTTCCATCTCTTCACCTCAACCTTAAATACCTAGGGGGTAGGTGGGGTTTGTTTCAGATTCTCTTTCTAATCATTGTTGCTCTCCGACTCTTTCACAGCATCGCTGCCAGCTGGGCAGGCTCTCGTGTGTGATAAGTGGCCATTGGATAAGAGAAGGGATGACATTCACTCTTCCAGCTTCGGAACTCAGTGTGATGTCTTCTATCTCTCATGGAGATGCTGTCAGAGGCTATTTTTACCATCCTATCATACTTAGAAAGCTGGGTTCTTGATCCAGGTCATTTCTGAGTTGGAAGGGATATAGTCTTCAGATCCCTGTGCTCAGAGTAAATCCCTGGCAGAGCCTCCTGCTTCAGGAGACGTGACCGGTGTTCCTGCGGCACACCTCACATACCTGTGGGTGACGAAAGGCAATCTAACACCTGTCCAGGCCTCTGCTGGGGCTCTCCAAGTGGGCTGATGGGATGTCAGGTCCTGTGTTAAGAGAAGGGCTGGAGTCCACCCATGTTATAGCATCAAAGTTCCCCCAGCAACTGGCCCTGCCCACTCCTCGGTTGCTATTCACAGGGTCTGAAGTCAGATTCCTCTGGAAAAAACACACGTCTCTGTCATCCCTCATGGGATGCATGGTGTAGGGCAATGCTCGAGGGCATGGGGGCAGGCAACTGCTTTCTGAGTCTGTCCATGGTGAGCACTGGAATCCCAGGTGCAACTGTCAGCGTGGTCTCCCAGATCTCGGCATCTAAGTTGTGCAGGGGTACCTGAGATTTTGTGATGCTTGCCAAATGATTCACTGAGAAAGATAACCCAAAATATGAGCTGCATTGGATTTACCAAACAGTACTGCCATGGCTCTGCTACTTTTAAGTAAAGTATCATACAGTATGGATGTGATGTTAACCTCCTATCCCTCTCCTTCTGGGAAGTGCTCAGACTCCTCTGAGCCAGACCAGACAGAGCTTTCAGTATTTCAGCACTGGAGATGGAGGCCTGGAAATATAGGACAGTGGAGTGGCGTCCTGTGCTTTGTTAGCTAATGCAAATTCAAAGAGAGAGAGAAAGAAGAAAAGAAAGATCAAGACAGGGAGAGAGATGAGGGAGGGAGGGAGGGAGAGGGGAAGGGAATTAGCAGTTGCCTGGTCTAGCGGTTATGCCTGCCATTCTCCATGAGCCCTTGTCCAGGCAGAAATGAGCTGTGACCCTGAGTCTAGTCTGCTGTTGGTCTGCTACCTATGAGCCTCTTCCAGGTTGAGCCCCTGGCTGTGATCTCACTTTCTACAGAGGTGTGCTTCTTACATCCAGCTCTCTTTATTACCTGATGCCCATTACTGAATCCATTATACTGAGAAATATCTTTTACTGAGCAGGGCTGTATGTACCAAATGAGGCAAACTGTAGTTCATGGACAATCTAAGTGAGTCTCTGGGGACAGTTTTAACAGCATTTTTTAGCTTTATATGCTGAACTGAAGACCCCAATTTCTGGGTCAGATGTAACTCCACTAAAAGGATAACAGTAATGATGAGTACAACATAAACAATCATAATAGCCATCCTTCACTGTACTTACTCAGCCCAGCCACGAGGATAGGTACTTTCCACAGACTGTCTTCATTTTTTCTTGCCAACAATCCTGTGTATCAGATATGATGGTGTTTTGATGCAACCTTTTTAATTGAGGTATACATTTCCTAGAGTATGTTTTGGTGATTTCTTTACATGCACACATTCATGTTGCCACCACCCTAATCAAGATGGAGCATTCCCATCCAACTGCAAGTTCTTTCATGCCCCTTGGGCCCTGATGAGATCGTCATTATATTGGCTTCTAAGACCATAGCTTATGACCTTAAGTGCCAGGACTTCATATAAATGGATATATATAGTGTATACTTTTTAGTATTTGGTTTCTTTCTTGCAACATAATGTTCTTGACATTCATGTGTATATATACACACACACACATATGTTTATATAAACATATGTGGGGTTACATCCTGATAAACCCTCCATCATAAGCTGAGATTATTACAAGCTGAAAATGCATTGAATACACCTAACCTACCAAATGTCATAGCTTAGCCTAGCCTATCTTACCTCAGATGTACTCACAGCACTTACACTAGCCTACAGTGGGGCAAAATCATCTAACACAAAGCCTATTGTATAATAAAGTGTTGAAAATCTCATGTAATTTATTGAATACTGTACTAGAAGTAAAAAACAGAATGGCTGTCTGAGTACAGAATTGTTATAAATGTGTAGGTTGTTTTCTCTCGTGATTGCACGGCTGACTGTGGGCTGGGGGCTCGCTGCCATGGCCCACCATCTCTAGAGAGTATCACACTACATGTATCTAGCCCAAGGAAAGATAAAATTCAAAATTCCGAGTACAGTTTCCACTGATTGCATATTGCTTTCATGCCATTGTCAAGTCAAAAAAATCATATGTGGAAATGGGGACCATCTGTATATAGACATGGTGGTCTGGAGGGAGGGCAAGGTAAGTTAAATAAGGTCACAGAGCTGGCCAGTGGCTTAGCGTGGATTTGAGCCGAGCTCCATCCTACCCCAAAGGCTATTAGCCCTACCTCTGTCTGGGGAGGGTCACAGCCGCCCCAGTTTTCTAGTCCCGGGATGAAGCCTACACAGAAGCAGATGAACATATACAAACCGAGTGTAAGCACGAAGATACAGGCTGCAATAAATGTACCAGTACCAGCAAGAACCCCTTTCCGGCCAGTTGTCTGCAAATGGATCAAACCTTGGAGGTTCAGGCATTTTCCAGCACAGGAGGCAAGGCTGTCGCTAAAGCCAGAATCTCTATCCCTTTATTCTGATCTTGATTCCTGAATTTAACAGAAGAGGTGTTACTTTGATGTTCGAATCGTGCCTTTGATCAAAAGCTTGCTGGCTCCCTCGTGTCTCTTAGAACAAGACAGTAGTTCTATTGTGCTGGCATGTGTTGTAACATTTTGGACAGCAGAAATGACATTTACATGAAACAGCCATCCTTGGAATGCACGAGATAAGATACTTTCAACAGCTCCTCGAAGGAGAGTCTCCAGCGTTGACTTTAAATCAAACAGAAGTAATATCGTGTCATCCTGCCTCCCCATCTCTACCTGGTGTTAATTAAAATCCTGATAACAAGACTCAGAAAACATCCAGATGCAGGAGACCAAAGCACCGCTTTAAAATGTTCAGATGAAGGTACAGTTCAGCAGGATTGAAAACAAAAATACCCTCCCTCCCTCGCAACAGTCTTCGTTCTTCTGTGGCTTCTACTGGATGAGATGATTAACAAGCAAAGGTAATTTCTAAGGCTCCCCTGAACCCTGCTCACCGCCCCCTTGGAGTTTCCAGACTGAACCATTTGAAATAATTGAACAATTACTTTATGCAATGTTATCAAAGTTTATTAAATTGTTCCCATTCGTTTCGTTCAATTACCAAATTTGGCTGATTGGCGTATTGCAGCGCAGAGTGGTGAAGGAGTTCCCGGGGTGGAACTTCATTACTTTTGAGCAGAGAAAGGTTGCAAATTTCCTGTAGTTCGAACCCTTTCCTCTTAGAGATTAGGAAACGGAGGCTCAGAGAAGTGAACTGGCTGGCTAAGGTTCACGGAAGCTAGAGACAGGGCAGGGCTGGGCCCCTGGCTCCTCAGGAACTCCATCTATCTGCAGAGCTCTACACGGGCAAACCCTGTGTTGTCCCCACCACAGCCAGGACATGCTTCCACGTTCCTGCACGTCTCAATTAGTTCCAATTTAGACATGACATCAAGCATTCACTTAAAATGCAAATTCATTCAGACAGGACAGGAAATAATAAAGGCTGATTATTCCAGCGCAATTCAGTAGCTCCAGGGTCTTGGAATTGTGAAGGGACAGACTAAAGGGTCCTAAATGAAACATTGTTCTTACTTGGGGGCTAAAAATCTAACTTCCAACACTTTGCATCTCTATCTCTGTTTCAGATTCTTCTACCTAGACCTCATGTGGACCTTGCTTTTATTTTTAAACTTTTATTATGGAAAGTTAGCAACACACGCAGAAGTGGAAGAGCTGTATACAGCAGACCGCTTCAACAGTGACCCACATATGACTCATCCTGGTCTGGCTCTGTCGTCTCCTGCGTCCCCACTCCCTGTACAATTTTCAAGCAAATCACAGGCATTGCAACATTTTGTCTCTATATTCTTCGTTTGGTCATTCAGTGTGGACCTTGCTTTATTATTTTTTTTTTTAAGTCACTATATTTTATGTCAGTGAAATATGTGCTCTATGAAAATTTAAACTAATGAAATGTTATATAGCCATTAAAATAATATTTTTTACATGGGAAATTATCCTTCATAGTTTAAGATAATTAAAATTCCAATGAAATGAATGTTCCATTCTGTAACATGCACACACAGTCAGAAAGCATGTATATTAGATTAGATTGTCGTTTCTTTTTTTTTGCTTATTTCACCCCTGTTTTTTTTTTTTTCTTTCTTTCAAGAAGCACATCATCTGTGCAACAAAAAAGAGCCCGAGGGGTTAAAGTCAGTTTCATAAAAACAGTGTGAGAGACTGGAAAAGGCATGCTGGGCTCTACTACTTGACTGTAGTACGATGTACCAGGAAAGATGAAACGACCCTTGATATGTGTGTGTGTGTGTCTGTGTTGGTAGGGGGGCTCCTTAGTCAAACTCAGTTAATAACATGAGTGAAGGTGTTTAAGATTTTTCAATTCAATTCATGTTTTACAAAACACTTTCTGTGGCCCACACATTGTGTTACTTGTTGGGATCATAATTATGAACCTAGAAAAATAACACTCATATTGTAGACTCTTATTACTCCAAGCCTGGTCCAAGGATCAGCATCACCTGGGAGCTTGTTAGAGATTCAGATTCTCAGGCCCCTGTCCCAGACTTACTGAATTAGAATCTGCTTGTAATAAACTTCCAGGCGGGATTTGGATGCATGTGAAAGTCTAAGAAGTGCTGGGCTAGAGCGGGGCATCCTTGACTGGTGGGCCTGTGTCTCATGGCTTTTTGCCTCAGCCTCACTCAGAGCCTGCTGAGAGGAGGGGATGGTGGAGGTGGTCAGGGCTGTGACCTGGCAGTTGTGGGTTCCTGATGTACCTGTGTTGACCAGGTGAATAAGTGATCGTGCTTACACACTGTTTCTGTGCCTACCCCATAGCCTTTCTGACTCACCACTGCCAAGGAAGATCGTCAGACACCCTGGCCAGGCATTTGAGGCCCAGGACAGAAAAGCTCTTTGCAATCAATTTCTTTATTCTTGAACTTCCATCCATCCTCTCAACAATGTGCTTAGGAACTCAGACAACACTGGTTTACATTTAAAGCTCAGATGCCATGCCATCTCCTCCAGGAAGCCTTCCAGGGATACACTGGCAGCAGGATCTCTTCCTTCTCCATACTTTGGCAGGGCTTACCATTAGTGCCGATCATTGGTTCTTTATGCACGTGCTGCTGTAAATAACCTTAAAATCCCAAAGCCTCAGTCTCCTCACCTATAAAATGGAAATCATAGTTCTTCCTTACCGGGAGCCTTGAGGATAAATTGAGAAGTATCTATACAGCACTTAAGATGATGTCTACCTAGTATATTCTAGGAATTCAGTTCATAAGTATCAGAAAAACATTGAACTTCACGGTAATTCTATGAGGCAAGTATCAACACTGTTACTTTCCTTTACAGATGAGGAGACAGAGACATAGAGAGGTTGATTGATTTGCCTGAGGCCACCACAGCAAGTGAAGGGAGAAACAGAGGTAAGCTTAGGTGTCTAGGTGTCTACCTAACCCAGATGTACATACTCTTGTTTTTTTTGTGTGTGTGTGTGATAAGAACACAGCATGAGATCTACTAGTATTCTAAGGGGACAATACAGTATCTTTAACTACAGAAGCTATGTTGTATGGCAGATCTCTAGAAGTTATTTGTCCTGTTTAACTGAAGCCTTATACCTGTTGAATGGCAACTCCCCGTTTCCCTCTCCCCAAGCCTCTGGAAGCCTCGAACCTGCTCTCTGCTTCTCTGGTTTGACTACTTTAGATGCCTCATATAAGGGGAATTATACAGTGTCTGTCCTTCTGTGGCTGACTTACTTCACTTAGCACAACCTCAAGTTTTGTTCATATTGTCTCATATGGTAGGACTGCCTCATTTTTGAAGGCTGAATAGTATTTCATCATGTTCATTTAGAAACTGGAACACTGGTTGTTGGGAATGTAAAATGGTGCAGCTGCTATGAAAAACAGTATGGAGGCTCTTCAAAAAATTAAAAATAGAGCTCTATATGATCCCGCAAGCCCACTTCTGGGTCTTTGTCCAAAAAAATAGAAATCAGGATCTCATAGATACAGTTGCAGTCCTAACTTAATTGCAGTGTTGTTGACAATAGCTGAGATGTAGAAACAGGCTAACTTTCTATCAGTGGATGAAGGAATGAGTACATTCTTAAATGCCTGCTTTTGGTGGTCACCCAGAGAGAGGCAGTAAAGGCGGTCACTTCTGTCCCTCCTTCCCTGCCTCCCAGTGTCTACCCCCAGTATATAGCAGTAAAGGCGGTCACTTCTGTCCCTCCTTCCCTGCCTCCCAGTGTCTACCCCCAGTATATAGTTGCATATATTGATGCATGTTGGTTGCATATTTCTCCTATCAGCAAGCTCACTTTTAGGAGTTACAGTATGGCTGGAAAAGGTACCTTCTCCATCCCCACTGACCAGCTCAGATGTCTTGGGACAAAGACATCCAGGTGTTCTTGTGAGGTGATGTGGCCTTCTTCATGGCCTTTTCCAGCAGCAGGTAGATGGTGCCCATATCTCACTGCCCACCCATAGTATGAGTGGTTCTTCCTGGTCATCAGACTGAGTTAGCTGATAGAAGTCAGGAAAGAGCCCTGTATTTGAAGTTAGGAGCCCTGGGTTAGAGCTCCCTGATGTAGATGCTGTGTGAGTGTCACTAAAGCTCTGTGAGCCTTGTTATTTTTTCTGTAGGATAGTACCATGATATCAGCATCACCAGGTTATTCTGAGAATGGTACAGGAGCATGGAGAAAAGGACTCTCCAGACTGCTGGTGTTCAGAGCATAACCCAGTGGAAGGGCATAGGGGAGGACACTGACTGACCACACGGTCTACAGTCTGTTGTTCAGTGTAGCATTGTGTGATCCATCTTTTGCTTGAAATTAGACCCCAAATAGAGTTTTAATTACTAATCTCCATAGTCATTTTAAATAATTATATAATATTCTCGAGCTGATGTATCCCAATCGCCTGGACCATTTCTATTAGACTATTTCTATTAGTTCTATATATTGAACTTCCTTAAGTACCTTTTTTTTTTTTTCACTTATAACTTAGGATAAATTCCTAGGAGAGTGATTAGTAGGGAGTGGGCAGGCGGGATGTTATGTTCATAATATAACATATGTTGTATAACATAAATCTTACCATAACTTCACTAGTGTTGGGTTTTTACCGTATTTTTTAAAATGAAAAAATGACTATTTTATTTTTAACAAAACCCCGTGCAGTTGTCACCCATTCATCTGAGTACCTTTCACAAACTCATAGCATTACACTTATCACATCAAATGGTAAACAACTTATTTTTCAGTCTTTCTCCCTGCCCCCACCACACCCAGATGTGAGCCACAGAAAGTCAACCTATATTCCTCTTACACAGCTGGAACATAGTAGGTTTACAGCATTGTTTGTTGAACTGACTGTAAATCTCTTCCATCTTGCTGAACACCTAAGTCATCTTATAATGTGTTGAAATAAAACTTAAGATTAGCTTTGCCCTGGGACAGTGAGTGTTGAATTAGAACCAAGGCTCTGTTGGACTTTGAAGTTCTAAGAAATGGAATCTCAGGTTTATTGAAAACAGGAGAGGGTGGGCAGAGGATGTCTGATGTTTTGCAGAGGAAATTTGGGTCCATAACCCAGTAAACTGATTTTAGATAAGATAGTTCCCAGCAAAGGCTGATGTAGGCTGGGAGGTCTCAGCAATACACACACCACATGATTTAATCAGATGCAGTCCCTGGTCTAAAGAGACAATGGATGAGAAGACAACCTGGATATTATTGCAACGAGGGATGCTGTTTCAAAGGAGGGTTTTTAGAAACTTATTTTAAGCTGAAAGCCAGCCAGAGATAAGAGCTGGGCTGATGAGGAGGCTGTGTGTAAAGAGTTTTTGTGCTGTGGTTTCTGGAGGGACGGTGGGGGAGCTTGGGAGGCTGGTGGGAAGATGAGTGATGCTGTCAGGGCTCTGTTGGACGATACTTTGAAATAACAAAGAAGAGATGCTCTCTATGGTATAGGAAAAGAAGAGAAAACAAAGCGAGGCAAGGCTGCCAGGTACCGGGAAGCAAGAGGGGAGTGGAAGGAAAGATGGCACACGTGGGGCATCTTCTGTGGGCTTGGGAAGCGGGGTACAGCCCTCTGCTCAAGACATCACCTCTGAGGTCACACTGAGGGGTGTCCAGCGGGGACAGGCAGCCTGCAGGAGGCACCATCCACCTGTCTCAGCTTCTCACCCTCCACCCTGGCCCATCCAGCCCTCGAAGCCTTAGACCCTCTGTGTGCCAGCCTGACTTTGGCCAAAATCTCTTCCGTGGTTGCCTCACCTCCTTCTCTCTTTCCAACCCTCCATCTTTCTAGCTGCTGCCCAGAGTGAGTGACCTTTCAAAGGAGTTCACCATTTCTCCATTGAAACATGTCTAATCTTCCCCCTCACTTCCACAGAATCTCTTGAGTGTGACCTTCCAGGCCTCCCAGGGCTGTTCCAAAGGGACCTTCATTTTCTCATCTGCCATGGCACACCCCGCCCAGGCTTCCTCCCCTTCAGGTTCCTGGGAGGGTTTTCTGTTCTCAGATCTATATGCTTTTGTATAAGTGACCCTGTTACCCCGGAATTCCCGCCCTTGCTTATCTACCTGGAAAATGTCCACTCATCATCCAGGGCTCAGTTCAAACCTGCCCGGCGCCTCCCCCCAACCCCACCTGGCTTTACAGACACTTCCTTGTTCCCATTTTAACATGAACAGAAATAGTTATGGTAAAGGAATGAAGATCTCACTACCCAGTGGGATAAAAGGTGGAAAGAAAAAGACAGGGGCAAAAAAAAGACACAGACATAGAGTGCCTGTTTTGTGCTGGGCAGTTCACTGAGCTGGTCGTATTTGGACATTTCCAAGACACTAAGAAGTTGAAGGAACTGTGGGTCCAGGCAGTGAAATGACTCACTTGAGGTCACCCAGCTGGCATGAGGCTGGACTCCAAGGCCCATGGACACTGGGCTGTGTCCTCAGCAGCCCTGAAATTGTGGTGTGGAGGCCCTGCTTTCTCCCCCAGGGAGGATGGCAGTGGGGAAAAGAAGCCTAGACCCCAGTTCCAGACTCTGATACTCACCTGGTCCTTTGAACCTCAGTCTTCTCATCTGGAAAATGGGCATTTGGGCAAAATGACACTCAAGGCTTTCCCCCCTCACAACTGTAGTTGATGATCAGAGTGGAAGGATGTGGTTAAAAATGGCCTAAATAGTATTGGAGGTCTGCCCCTCACTCTCTGAGTTCCTTTTCATGTGACTTTCTGACTTCCTATTGCCCATCCTACAATAGGGACAGAGGAGCCTGCCATGCTACCATCCATGGGGTCACAAGAGTTGGACACGACTGAGTGACTAAACAACATCTTACAACAGGGCACTCAGTTGAGATGTCCGTCAGGGTACCTTTTTTTTTTTTTTAAACCAAATATATGGGGTTTCCAGGAAACCAAAGGCCTCGGAAATCCTTGGGCTCACCCACCTGGTTTCTTCAAGTTGACATAAAAGCAGTTGGGATGGTCAGTTATTTCCCTCTGCAGAGTTAGTCTTTTCTACTCGGAAATATGGGTAGACAGCTTAGTGTGGAATCATATACCCGACCATGGGGAGTAACAGGCTTTTGTTTCTGTCCTGACGCTACTACAAGCTCTGTGTGACCGTGGGTTAACTGTGGGTTAACTACCTTCCCTCTGCGAGCCTTAGTTCCATTTCCACTGAAGAGGAAGTAGATAGTTTCAGCAAAACCATTATTGGGTTTTGAATGGCAGGTAGTACTCGTCCTGGTGTGCAACCAAACACAAACAAGCCTTGTAAAGAGGAGAGACCCAGCAGGGTCTGGGCTCCAGCAGTCATCTGGGGTCTGCCCACAGCTGGCTCTGTTACAGCGTCTGAGGGAGCTCTTCTCCTCAGACTTAGTGCAGGCTTGACATGTGGCGAGGGTGCCTGGGCCCACACAGGTGTGAGAACTGGGTATAAACTTGGGTACAGAGAACCCCTTCCTCCTCCCCAGGGATTCAAGGGGCCACACACGTGGGCCTGGGGTAGAGAGAGGAGCAGGCACTCAGACAACACCCCTCTTCTTTCTTTCTTTATTTTGACGCACTGTGCAGCCTGTGGAATCTTAGTTCCTCATCCAGGAATTGAACCCATGGCCCCTGCAGTGGAAGCATCCAGTCTTAAGCACTGGACTGCCAGGGAAGTCCCCATTCCTCTTCTTTCAAGTTCTACAGGTTCTCTTCTTTATGCTCAATACAGTTCTTGTCACTCGTCCTGCAAATATTTATTCAGCTCATGCTATGCCTCCTGAGCTCTGTTTTAGGTTGAGGGACTGCAGCAGAGAACAGAACAGACGGAGATCCCTGCCGTGTGGAGCTTAGCTGCTGGTGGGGGAGAGAGGAGAGAAGCCAGCAGATGGATCTAGAAGGCTGTGGGTGGTGAGAAGCACTGTGGAGAACAGTCTTATCAGGAAAGGGCAGCAGAGGTAACTATGGAGGCTCTTCTGAGAGGTGGCCGGGCAGGTGGGGTGAGGAGAGTGAGGCGAGGAGGCGAGCTGGCAGGTATCTGGGAGGAAAGTCTATCTTTCTCTGCTTCTGAGCTGCAGGTATCTTGTTCCACGTGTTCACGATTTTAGGTTTGGAGTCTGTGTCTTCTGTGTCACCCCCATATTCTCTCCAGTAGCTAAATGCAGTATGGTGGGGCGGGTGAGGTGAGGGGAATGAAGTGAGGGAGTGAGGCTGTCTTGTATCTCTCTCCAGTCTGATACCTCAGTTTCTGCTTCTTTGAGGACTGTGGTCCACCTAAGAGACAGGTATGGTCAGTTTGCTTGAAGCAGCGGCCGTGTCAGTCTGGGCTGAAGCAGATTCTCCTTTGAGCAGGAACATGGATGGCTTGATACCTTCTGGGCGATACCATCTTACTTCTCCTGGAAACAGTGTTGCAGAACTTGACGACTGATCCTTTCATGCTCCTTGTCGTGAGAGCTTCAAAGTGACTTGCAGCATTAGCTCCTCAATGATCATTAAATGTTTGTGGAGAGTCAGTGCCTGACAAGGGCTTCCTGGGGGTCAGATGGTAAAGAATCTGCCTGCAGTGCAGGAGACCAAGATTCAGTCTCTGGTTCAGGAAGATCCTTCGAAGAAAGAAATGGCAACCCACTCCAGTTTTCTTGCCTGAAGAATCCCCGTGGATGGAGGAGTCTGGCAGGCTAGAGTCCGATGGGTCGCAAAGAGTTGGACGTGACTGAACGACTAACACTGGCAGTCTAGCAATGCCTGACAAAATGCCTGGGATAGAATGTCTGGAGTGGGAGACTCTGACACATGGACTTCTCATCTGCACACCTGTTTGCTGGTGGGGGGACACCCCGCATCAAGACAGGAATGCTCATCAGGAGAGAAGGCAATTCAAGTGACAGGTATTTGGCCCTCAGGTTTGTCAGTGATTCATGAAGTGATTATCAACATTCAGAACCACTTCATGAATCAACCAGGAGCTGGAAAAAGATTTAGCTATAATGAGCTCATTTCCATAGAAATAGGACCAGACCCACTGGTGGGTCAAATAGTTGCACTGCCTTGGACTTCATAGCCTCCCGTCCTGCCGCCTCCTCATTTCTGACCGGCTCATTTCAGGCCTCATTATGCTTTGTGCTCTAACCAAGAGCTGCCACATCCAGGAACCTCACAGATGGTGGATTCAGATCCTTTGTTCAGCTGGGAAGTGGGCATCTCTTGGGGCCGGTTAGGAGCAGAATTGTGTCCCCTCCCATACAACAGCCATGAGTCAAAGTCCTAACCCTAGTACCTGAGACCATGACAGTATTTGGAGAAAGGGCCTTTAAAGAGGGGGTTAAGGTAAAGCAGGGTCATATGGGTGGGCCCTAATCCAATAGGCTGATACTCTGGCCTCTTGATGAGAAGAGCCGACTCATTGGAAAAGACCTTGATTCTGGGAAAGATTGAGGGCAGGAGGAGAAGAGGGTGACAGAAGATGAGATGGTTGGATGGCATCACTGACACAATGGACATGAGTTTGAGCAAACTCCAGGAGATAGTGAAGGACAGGGAAGCCTAGTGTGCTGCAGTCCATGGGGTCCCAAAGAGTCAGATGTGACTGAGCGACTGAACAAACAAACAAAATCCTTAAATCTCTTTTAAGGACTGTTGTCCTTAAGAGAAGAGGAGATTAGGACACAAACACATGAAGAAGGAAGCCCATATGAAGACACAGGAAGAAAATGGCCATCTTCAAGGCAAACAGAGGTTTCAGAAGAATCCATCTCTACCAACAACCAGCTGATTTCATATTTCTAGCCTCCAGAACTATGGGGAAATACATTTCTGTTGTCTGAACTGCCCTGTCTGCAGTACTTTATTATAGTGTCCCTAGCTGACTAATACTGGGTTCTTGAGTGCAAATTCTCTTGGAAACTTTTGGGGCATTCAGACTTAATTGACAGGGTTGCATTAGCAAGGCACCTTCTCTGGAGGCTTTTTAATTCCTTTTCCCAGAGGTTCACCACCTTTCTTTCCACATCCCTGGAACTGGCTGTCCTTTGATACTGATACTTAAGAGGAAAGCCCATTTGGATACCTCAGGACACTGGGGGCTTTCTTTCTACTGGGCCAGTTACCCCATTGTGTTAGCTTGGTTCTTCCTAAAAGCGGATCCTAAGAAAGAAATGGGTACATGAAGCTTACCTGTGATGTGATCCCAACAAGCATTGCGAGTGAGTGGGGAAGCCAGATGGGAAAGAGAGAAAGCTAGTAATTGGGATGTTACTGCTGGTAATTGGGTTCATTCTCAGCTCTGGAGAGTGTGTGGAGCAACACCTAGGACTGTCTCATCAAGAAGCAAGGGAGCTGAAGCATTTATCTTGTACCTGCAAGGTACCAGCTCTGGCTCCTCATTGGCTGAGGGTCTCGTCTGTAACTCTGCAGTACTCTGGCTTATTTTTCACATGGGCTGAGTGTGCTCCTCCAACCAGCAAAAACCTGACATGGGGAGATGTTGCCATTTGTAGGAATGTTGGCAGTGACCCCTGGTCGGGGTGGAGGCCTCTGGAGTAGCCTGCAGGGCCACAACAAGCCCCTTCTTCCTCTCCAGACCTTCCCTTCTGTGGGCTCCGGCAGGTTTTGCACCTCGCCCACCCAGATGCAAAGCAGCATCTCTGGCTGAACTTTAAGCTCCTTTCCAAGAGGTATTTGCTAGATTAACAGCCAGCATGTGTTTCCATGGCGGCACTTCAATAGAGCCACTTCTCTTCTCCCGGACTCCCCCCTCACCTCGATGAAAGGCAGGGTCTTGCAGAAACCAGAATGAAAGGATTCCTTGGCCAGCTTCCCTTTCTGTCGAAAGGATGGCTCCATCTCCCAGATCTTTGCGCCCATCGCTTCAGAAAATCCCAGGTGCGCCACACTCAGCAGTGGGGTGGCGAAGTATTTCTGGAGCAATTGCTAGTGTTTCTCACGTGGCTTCATTTGAAAGTGGCAACTTTCTAGGTTCTCTTCTGCTGACCCTTTTAAAGGAAACTGTGATATAATTTCAAGATGGTTCAATAAGTGTTTTGATATGACCTGTAAACATCCAGGCTCGAGGGCTGGAGGGGAAGTGTCCCAAATGCCATTTGTGGAGATCTGGAGGGTGTGACAAGTGGAGAATGAAGGGAACTGGGTGGTGGGGTGAGGTGGGGAGCTTGATGAACCACAGTGTGATGACCAGGTGGATGTTGAGTACCATTCATGGAGCTGGAGAAGTCAGGGAGAGGGGCTGGCTCTGGGGTGAGGATGAGGAGTTCAACTTTGACCCAGCTGAGTGTGGGTGTCAGGAAGAGGCAGGCTCGATGGATGGGGTCCAGCACACCTGCCCAACTTCCTTGTGCCCTGCCTGCCTGGGCCCTGCCTGAATTTCCTTTCTTTGTATTATGGCTTCACTTGCTTCAGATTCTGGCATCAAATTCAGCATCTTGCCTTGCCCTGATGGTTCTGTCATGTTCCCAGTGAGGCTGGAGGATACTGTGAAAGGAACATCTCACCTGAAATGAGGCAAAGCTAGACTTAAAGCACTATGTAATCACTGAGTGTTCTCGAGCCCAGAATGGCCACTGGCCTCCAGTTTCCTCTTTTCTCCAGGGGTGTCTGCTCAGCAGTCACCCCTGCAGAGAGGTGTACCCTGACACCCCACCTTTAACAGGACCTGTCCCATCATTCTCTCTTACCTTGCTTATCTTCGTTTTAGGCCTGTAACTGCCATCTGATGTTTAAATCTTTGTGTTTACTTGTTTATTGTATGTGTGTCTCCTGAGGTTGTAGGCTCGACGATGATAGAAACACATGTAAACACTGTCAAGTACTATCCATTGCCGTAGTGCTCAGTGTACAGAGCTGCCTGGCACATCATAAGCTCTCAAGCTGTATTTGTTGAACTAGTGAGTAAAAGAAATCAACCTCTCAAGACTGTCGATGTGAAAAGGCCAAATGTGTGTCAGAAATAACAGATGACAGACTTCCCTGGCAGTGTAGCGACTGGGACTCCGCCTTCCCCATGCAGGATGCCCGGGTTCAATCCCTGGTCAGGAAACTAGATCTCACGTGCTTCAAGGATGAGTTCACATGCCACAACCAAAGACCCTGCATGATGCAATGAAGATTGAGGACCCCATGTGCCACAACTAAGACCTGATGCAGATAAATAAACAATAATGTCTTAAAAAATTACAGAAGAATCACACAACTCTAGGGCTCAAGGAGCCATCTCACCAGGAAAAAAGAAAACAGATCCCCTTCTAGCTCTTGTTTGGAACAGAAAAGGCCTGTGTGAAACACATACCAAGTGTTCATTTGATCTGCTGGACTTACTGTCCCGGTGTGTCGAAGGTAATATTTCATTGGATTTCACCGTGTGTTTGAAAGCAAAACAATTCACATTTGAAAATCTCATTACTAGTATCTTTCCTCCAAATCCATTAACAGCGTGAGTGTTTCTGGCAACCAAGATCACCTCGGATTATAGTATGAAATGCAGCTCTGGGGAAAACTGTATGTTTCAAGATGTTTGTACCATTCAATTGTCAAATATTCACATGGTTATGATTCTCAAAGAGAGCACACAATGTAGGGAAATTGGTAACAAAATAAAAGCTCCGGGATGCATTGAGAGAAGGCGGCCAAAGGATTCCTCCCTGACATAGCTAATCCCAGGGATGGGAAATTAAAAACCACGCCAGAATATCAATGCCTTGCCCTGAGGATGGCTGGCTTTCTTCGAGCGAGAGTCCTGGTCTCAGCCCACATGGCAGTTTTGGACCTGTTCACCGCAGCTTTGGGTCTCCTGCACCGCGCTTTCCCCATCCCAGAGACAAGAGACTCCTTTCCTCTCACCCAGACTCGCTTCATCAGCTAAATCTGACAACTTGGGTGACATCGTTAGATGACATCACTGGATGACACCAGTAGAGCTGGAAAGGTTCTGTAAGACTGAAAATGAAGGGTCTTCCCTGGGGGTCCAGTGGCTAAAACTCTGTGATCCCAGTGCAGGGGGTCCAGGTTCCATCTGTGGTCAGGGAACTAGATCCTGCATGCCACAACTAGTGGATCCTGAATGCTGCAGTGAAGATGGAGACCCTGAGTGCTACACCTAAGACCCAGGGGAGCTAAACACATAAATGTTTTTTAAACAATTGAAAAATGGAAAAATCGAAGGTTGGGGTTCTGTCGTCAAAGTTACAGCATTTGATACTTTCTTTTCGGAGCTTCCCAATTCACCCAGGCATGTTCAGACCTCTGAGATGTCCCATGGTCAGAGACCTGCTTATGTTTATTTAACTTAGTGTTGTCCCAAATTGACTGGCTCTTCAGGCTTTGATTTGACCACATGAAGCAGTCACATTCTATGGGAAACTAGTGTACAAATTGGAACATCCCCTACCTTCAACAGATGAGGCAACGAACTTCAGGAAAGCTATCAGAGTGCCTTGGCTAGTCACTTGGCTAGTCAATGGCAGAGGTGGGAAGGACGAGTCGCTGGGGACCACGATACCCAGTTCAGGGCTCCTCTTTTGCCCTTCTTTATTCACTTCAGCAAAATTCCTCTTGTTCCCATCCCACCCTGTCTCACCCCATCCCATCCACTCCATGAATGTTCCTTGAGCACCTGTCCTGGCCAGGTGCTCTTCCAGGCGCTGGAATATACTGGTGAATGAGACAGACATAAGACTGGGTTGTCCAGAAACCCACTTTGCCCTCAGGGAGTTAAGTCTAATTTGGAGCTTCTCATCGTTTTCTTCCCATTTTTTCTCCATCTTTTCTCTCTCTCCCTCCCCTCTTTCCTCCCTGTCTCCCTCATTTCAGATCATGCTTCACTCTTAACAAGGTAAATGGCCCTCAAACTCCACTTAAATTACATCACTCCCTGGGTGGGGACCTTAATTGATTCCTTTTTGTCTCTCAGAACAGGTTTAGCCTGTGGGGCCCAGAGGTCCCTGGAAGCAGGGTCTGTGCTAGTCTCTCTCTCTCTGCTGAGCAGAAACCGTGCCTCATAGTAGGTGCTCAGTTCATACCTGTCCCATGGCTGATGGCTGAGCACTTGTCAGCTCTGCAAGTCATCCTGGGACCTTGTACTCTTAACTCGTTTGCTCAGCCTGAAACCCTCCATCCATGGCAAGCTATGGCCCTGATGGGGTTTCCACACAACCCTAGATTCCTTTCTTTGTGATTCTCCTTGAATTGATTCTCCAGAAAATGGAAGCAAGCATTCAGTTCTTCCTAGTTGGTTCAAATCTCACACCCAGCTCAGTTTCTTACCTCTTTCATGAAGACTTCACTGAAGTCCTTCCTCTCTTCCTTTCTCCCCCCACTTCTTCTCTTCCCTTTCCTGCTCTTTATCAGGCATTATACTTAGTCCTATGAAGACAAATAGGGATCATCAGATACTTATGTCTTTGAGAATTTCGTGGTCCAGTGGAGGAGACAGACAAGTGCCTAATTATAATGCAGCATGATTTTGCCATGACAGAGGCACTCATAAGCTGCCAGAGGGGTCTCTAAATGGGGAGTCAACTCATGTGGGGTCAGGAAAGGCCTGTAGAAGAAGAGTACCAGATGATCCTTGAAGCAAAATATGAAATAAGACAGGCAAATTGCTGAGCTTGGTGGAGAGGAAGAGTATCAGATGTAAAAGCCGCAAACCAGGGATATGACACCTAAATTTGCCAGCAGAGGCTGGGGACCTAATCATCTCTAGGTGTTATTTGGGGGTCAAACCTCACATCACATCCCAGTTTTGTGATTACCTCTTCTTAGACAAGTTATTTAGTTTTAGTTCATCATTTATGAGATTAGACTCTTCTTAGCACAGAGATGGACACATAGTAGGTGCTCAATAAATATATGCTGAACAGACGAATGAACATTTCCTAAGCAGTCTTTATTGCTGAAAGTATTTGAAGTGATGAAATTGCCGGTCATGTCTTAGTTATCTTTCTATTTTTTTCCCCTGAGGGATGTATGGAGAGGATAGGACACTCAAAGACTTGAGAGGAGCTGTTCCTTCTGAAGAACATTCTCCAACTTTCATTAGCTCCAGCCGTGACCTTTCTATTTAAATATAGATGGTAAGCTAAATGGAGCCTATTGTTCACCTCCTCCACCCCTACATTTTTCTGAGTAAAATGAACTCCATGTAGCCACAAAAGTGTTGGCAGTGACCCTTTAAAAAATTGCCAGGTGATCAGATTTTTACTAAATCTGACTTTTTCTCCCTTCATTCTCCTGACCTCTTGCCCTGCATTAAAACAAAATCTTTCTGTGTCTCCATCCCTTGTCAGGGTCTGGCAGCTTCCCACTCTGCTATCATTTTTTCCTCTAATGAGTTGTTCCACTGAGCTCGGCTGCCCCTGCCGTCCCTGCCGAAGAATCATATTTTAGGGGTTCCCTTTACCTCAGCAGAAATTGGAGGAGGGCACAGGTGGCAGAGGAATGATTGGCATTTATCAAATAAGTAGCGGTGCCAATCACTGCATCTGGGGTCTCTTATTCCACATCCCATTTAATCCTTACAGTGACTGTGGAGGTTGTAGGGACTCAGAGTTCAGGCTTCACCCTGACCCATTAAAACGAATCTCAGGGATAAGGTCTGGACATCGGTATTTTTGAAAAGTGCTCCAGGCCATTCTGATCTGCAGGCAAAGTTTAAATTACTGCCTTACATCAGGCTGCTTCTCAGAAAGCATGTTTTGGAGGCTTGTAGGAGCCATCAATATAAATACCAGTTTGAGGATGAAAGGGTACTTGGAGTGAGGCCATTGGCTGTGGGTCTTTGCTCTCAGGCAAGAACAAATAGGTTCTTTAGGGAATAATCTAGTCAATCAAAAAATACTCTTTCAGCCTTTTTTTCCACCCCCCAAACATAAGGGAACCTGAAGTGCTAACAGTGATAATACCCAGGGGACATTTCACAAGGTAACACAGGAAGGAAGTCTAGCTTGAATAGCTTTCCCATATAATGAATGGAGTATTCATATCGCACACAGCCTAAGAGTTGTGTTCGTGGTGCCAGAATCTTAAGATCTGCTCTTAAGATCCACCACTGCAGAGGATCACAAAGAAAATTCAATCCAGGAAGATAAGGTGCGTATTTTGCAGATTCCACACTAAAAAGTTTAACAATTTCCTTTATTGAAACAAACAGATCTTCTCACAAGAAGTAATTGGTCGACTGTGTATTCTTTTGCATGTGAGACCTGGACAATGTTAGTATTGTTTCAGAATAATTTCCCTAAGCTACATGTGCTTGAAGGTTCCACTGATTCCTTGTTGGGAGGATTTTGTACTAGAAATGTACAGCAGTGATTTTGGCTATTAGTTGTAGTCTGATGCATATTTGTTAACATAAATCAGATACTAAGCTATTTTAATGCTTTCCATATTGTGGATTCAGTCATTTCCTGTCATTATGTTATTAGTAAAGGAATCCCTCCAGATTTGTAAAGATGTATATTGAAGACTAGTAAGCTTAGTTGAATGCATGTCCAAGTTCTCTAACCCTGGACGGGAAGAGTAGGCAAGCAGTGTCATTTCACAGAATATAGGAGAAATATATTTAGATTCTTTTGGGGAGAACACCTAAAATAAGTGTACCCAATCCTGAACCCTTTAGGGTAGAAAAAAATTTGTGTGTTAAAGTCCATGGTCAAATCACAGTAGAATTAACTATAGACATACAAACACAAAACTAGGGATTCAAATTATCCTTGCTGTGGTTTAGTCATTAAGCCATATACGATTCTTTGCGACCCCATGGACTGACTGTAGCCCATCAGGCTCCTCTGTTCATGGGATTTCCCAGGCAAGAATACTAGAGTGGGTTGCCATTTCCTTCTTTGTGACCCATGGATTGAACCCACATCTCCTGCATTGGCAGACAGTCTTTACTGCTGAGCCAAAAGGGAAGCCCAAAGATACAAATGGATCTTGGAAAAATGCAAAAAAAAAAAAAATCCTTTATTTATTCTTGGAATCATTTCAACTGTATAATAGAGTCATTAAGAGCATGGACACAGAAGCTAGGCTTCAAGGGTTTAAATCCAAGCTCTCCCACTTATTAGCTGTGTGACCCTGGGTAAGTCACTTAATTTCTCTGTGCCCCATATTTCTCTTCCTTGAAATGACAATGACAACAGTACCTACAATGAGAAAGCTGCTATAAAGATTAAATCTGTTAATGTTTATAAAACATGTAGAGAGAACAAGATGGTAGAGGAGTAGGTGGATGCGGAGTACATCTCTTTCCACGGATACATTAGTAATACACCTTCAGACACAGAAGTGCATGCCCAGCACCAGCTGAGAGCAGAGAGGAATACCTGACCAGAGGAAAAGAAAATATAGACCCACGCAAAACTTGGTAGGAGGAAGGAACTAGGGGGGAAAACCGGGGTGTTAGTAAGACTGGACCTTCCTTTGGTGGGTGGAGGAAGTGAAGCAGGGGTCTGATCCCCACATTGGGGTGCTTTCTGAGTCAGAGGAGAAACATTTAAGACTGAGAGTGGAACAGCTGATCTGTGGCAGCCTAAATGGAATGAAAACCAGACAGTCCTTGCTGCAGCCATACATACCCCAGACAGGGATGTGGGTCCCCTGGAAGGCACAGCAGCTGGGAGCTGGGGTTTGGGGAGTGTGGAGTGATCCCAGGGTGAGGGCTGCTGTTGACTGTGGAGAGACAGCTCAGGGGGAAGGTGAGGGAGGAGATCATGGTGGGAAATGCCTGTGGAGG
This sequence comes from Madoqua kirkii, assembly GCA_006408675.1. Taxonomy (NCBI): domain Eukaryota; kingdom Metazoa; phylum Chordata; class Mammalia; order Artiodactyla; family Bovidae; genus Madoqua; species Madoqua kirkii. The sequence continues at coordinate 3,210 of SJYC01019039.1, read as the reverse complement.
AAAGCCAGGCAGCCATGGAAGCAAGGAGATCTTACTGAGTCATGGGTAGAGGGTGGAGCCATCACCATAGCCTCTCTCTCCCTACACACCAGCATCGGCAGCTGAACAATAGAGAGGCCGGCCCATCAAATGCCTGACACACTGAACTCAGAGCAGGACCCCACCCAGGGTGTCCCTTTAAGGGACTCTCTGATCTACAGAGAAGGACCCCGGGCAAGGGAACCCTCTAAGTGCCTGAATTGGCAGAGCTACAGAGAAAGACTGGCCAGAGAGGCCTTCTGATCGCCACATACAAAAGGCTCGAAAAAAGACTCTGATAGGGCCGTAACTCCTGCATGGAGGCAGTCCGTGTCCCTGCACACTTGGTGCCACCAGGGTCCCCACCAGCTGTGCCACCTTCACGCTCAACTCTCACTGGGTCAGAGCTGCCACAGGCCAAAAGAATCTGTGTCTATGCATGCAGGGTCACTTTGGTTGTGTCTGACTCTTTGCAACTCTGTAGACTGTGGCCTGCGAGGCTTCTCTGTCAGGGAGCCGGGTTCTCCAGGCCAGAATACTGGAGTGGATTGGCCAGTATTAGTTGTCATACCCTTCTAGAACACTACATTTCCTGCTGCCCTAGCTGCCCACTCCCCTGAGTACCTGGTGCTGCCACAACCCCTGCAACCCAAGCATCTGCACCACCTCCACACCTGGCCCTCACAGAATCAAACTCAAGTCCACCAGGGCAGCCTCGGGAGCAAACCCCAGTGGATGACCAACATGCAGGGGTGGAAATGAAACCACAATTGAAACCCAGGGGGCAGTGTGGCTAAGGAAGAAGACTCAACACCTTCCCACCAGCTGTACAAGCTGCAGATTAAATACACACAATCAACTAGGCAGGCACTGTGTCTATGGAATATATAAAAGGACTTTGAGAGCACCCACAAAAGAAAACACACTACTTCTAATAGCTGTGGACATTGGAGGCGAGAACACATAGGAACAGGACCAGATTAGAATCTGAGCTGCCCCCACAGCAGGTCCAAAGATCAGCACAGTGTTGGAGGGCATCGTAGGGAGGTGAGGTGGAATGTGACTCCCAGCGAGGGAAAGAACTCTGACAGTAGTGACTCAAGAAAAAAATTTATTATTATCATGTTTTGAAGTGTTCTGTAGATTCTTTTTTTTTTCCTCAGTCACATTTTTTATTGTTGTTATAAACCTCTGCCTCTACGTTGGGCTTTTGCAGTTCTGTGGAGTTTTCCTCTTTTTTTTTTGTTCTCTCTTTTTTATAAGTTTAATTTTTTAAACCTATTATTATTTTGTCTATATTTATTCCTTTGCTTGCTTTTCCTACTGTTCTTTTCCCCTTGCAGTTACTCTTTCAGTTCAGTTCAGTTCAGTCGTTCAGTCGTGTCCAACTTTTGCAACCCCAAGAACTGCAGCACGCCAGGCCTCCCTGTCCATCACCAACTCCTGGAGTTCACTCAAACTCACACCCATCAGGTCAATGATGCCATCCAACCATCTCATCCTCTGTTGTCCCCTTCTCCTCCTGCCCCCAATCCCTCCCAGCATCAGGGTCTTTTCAAATGAGTCAGCTGTTTGCATCAGGTGGTCAAAGTATTGGAGTTTCAGCTTCAGCATCAGTCCTTCCAATGAATACCCAGGACTGATCTCCTTTAGGATGGACTGGTTGGATCTCCTTGCAGCCCAAGGGACTGGCAAGAGTCTTCTCCAACACCACAGCTCAAAAGCATCAATTCTTCTGCACTCAGCTTTCTTTATAGTCCAACTCTCACATCCATACATGACCACTGGAAAAACCATAGCTTTGACTAGACGGACCTTTGTTGGCAAAGTAATGTCTGTCCTTTTTAATATGCTGTCTAGATTGGTCATAACTTTCCTTCCAAGGATTAAGCATCTTTTAATTTCATGGCTGCAATCACCATCTGCAGTGATTTTGGAGACTAAGATTTAGTGTATATAAATCTTTATCTACCTCTATGTAACTTTGCATATTATGTTCTTTCTTTCTTTTCTTTCTTTTCCTCTCAACATATTTGTTAGTTTTATTTCCGTTGCTTTGCTCCCCAGTTGGCACCTTGCTTTAGTTTTGTTTTGCAGTTTGTGCTTTAGTTAGTTTTGCTCTGGTAGATATAATTTTTGGTTTCCTTTGTTCACCAGGTCAATCTATTGTACTTTATTTTTGTTGGACTGTCTTGCTTTTGCTTTTAGGTGTATTATATGAATATGTGTATATTCAGTCACACTTTTTATGTTGTTATAAACCTCTGCCTCTATGTTGGGCTTTTGCAATTCTGTGGAGTTTTCCATTTTTTTCCTTTTTTCTTTCTTCCATTTTTTGTTCTTTTCTCTTTTTTTAAATTTTAATTTTTAAAAATCTATTATATTTTGTCTACATTTATTCCTTTGTTTCGGAGAAAGCAATGGCACCCCACTCCAAACTTGCTTTTGCTTATAGGTGTATTATATGAATATGTGTATATTCAGTCACACTTTTTATGTTGTTATAAACCTCTGCCTCTATGTTGGGCTTTTGCAATTCTGTGGAGTTTTCCATTTTTTTCCTTTTTTCTTTCTTCCATTTTTTGTTCTTTTCTCTTTTTTTAAATTTTAATTTTTAAAAATCTATTATATTTTGTCTACATTTATTCCTTTGTTTCGGAGAAAGCAATGGCACCCCACTCCAATACTCTTGCCTGGAGAATCCCATAGACGGAGGAGCCTGGTAGACTGCAGTCCATGGGGTTGCAAAGGGTCAGGCACAACTGAGCAACTTCACTTTCACTTTTCACTTTCATGCATTGGAGAAGGAAATGGCAACCCACTCCAGTGTTCTTGCCTGGAGAATCCCAGGGACGGGGGAGCCTGGTGGGCTGCCGTCTATGGGGTCGCTCAGAGTCAGACACGACTGAGGCGAATTAGCAGCAGCAGCATTCCTTTGTTTGCCTTTCCTGCTGTTTATTTCCCCTTGCAGTTAATCTTTAATGTATATAAATCTTCTTTACCTACCTCTATTTAACTTTGCATATCTATTCTTTCTTTCCTTTCCTTTCAGCATTTTGTTAGTTTTATTTTCATTGCTTTGTTCCCCAGTTGCACCTTGCTTTAGTTTTGTTTTCCAGTTTGTGCTTTAGTTAGTTTTGTTCTTAACTGATAAATTAATTTTTGATTTACTTTGTTTGTGGAGTCAGTCTT
>SJYC01019038.1:0-20668 GCA_006408675.1 Madoqua kirkii | reverse complement strand
TCATTAAGCCATATACGATTCTTTGCGACCCCATGGACTGACTGTAGCCCATCAGGCTCCTCTGTTCATGGGATTTCCCAGGCAAGAATACTAGAGTGGGTTGCCATTTCCTTCTTTGTGACCCATGGATTGAACCCACATCTCCTGCATTGGCAGACAGTCTTTACTGCTGAGCCAAAAGGGAAGCCCAAAGATACAAATGGATCTTGGAAAAATGCAAAAAAAAAAAAAATCCTTTATTTATTCTTGGAATCATTTCAACTGTATAATAGAGTCATTAAGAGCATGGACACAGAAGCTAGGCTTCAAGGGTTTAAATCCAAGCTCTCCCACTTATTAGCTGTGTGACCCTGGGTAAGTCACTTAATTTCTCTGTGCCCCGTATTTCTCTTCCTTGAAATGACAATGACAACAGTACCTACAATGAGAAAGCTGCTATAAAGATTAAATCTGTTAATGTTTATAAAACATGTAGAGAGAACAAGATGGTAGAGGAGTAGGTGGATGCGGAGTACATCTCTTTCCACGGATACATTAGTAATACACCTTCAGACACAGAAGTGCATGCCCAGCACCAGCTGAGAGCAGAGAGGAATACCTGACCAGAGGAAAAGAAAATATAGACCCACGCAAAACTTGGTAGGAGGAAGGAACTAGGGGGGAAAACCGGGGTGTTAGTAAGACTGGACCTTCCTTTGGTGGGTGGAGGAAGTGAAGCAGGGGTCTGATCCCCACATTGGGGTGCTTTCTGAGTCAGAGGAGAAACATTTAAGACTGAGAGTGGAACAGCTGATCTGTGGCAGCCTAAATGGAATGAAAATCAGACAGTCCTTGCTGCAGCCATACATACCCCAGACAGGGATGTGGGTCCCCTGGAAGGCACAGCAGCTGGGAGCTGGGGTTTGGGGAGTGTGGAGTGATCCCAGGGTGAGGGCTGCTGTTGACTGTGGAGAGACAGCTCAGGGGGAAGGTGAGGGAGGAGATCATGGTGGGAAATGCCTGTGGAGGAAAGCCAGGCAGCCATGGAAGCAAGGAGATCTTACTGAGTCATGGGTAGAGGGTGGAGCCATCACCATAGCCTCTCTCTCCCTACACACCAGCATCGGCAGCTGAACAATAGAGAGGCCGGCCCATCAAATGCCTGACACACTGAACTCAGAGCAGGACCCCACCCAGGGTGTCCCTTTAAGGGACTCTCTGATCTACAGAGAAGGACCCCGGGCAAGGGAACCCTCTAAGTCCTGAATTGGCAGAGCTACAGAGAAAGACTGGCCAGAGAGGCCTTCTGATCGCCACATACAAAAGGCTCGAAAAAAGACTCTGATAGGGCCGTAACTCCTGCATGGAGGCAGTCCGTGTCCCTGCACACTTGGTGCCACCAGGGTCCCCACCAGCTGTGCCACCTTCACGCTCAACTCTCACTGGGTCAGAGCTGCCACAGGCCAAAAGAATCTGTGTCTATGCATGCAGGGTCACTTTGGTTGTGTCTGACTCTTTGCAACTCTGTAGACTGTGGCCTGCGAGGCTTCTCTGTCAGGGAGCCGGGTTCTCCAGGCCAGAATACTGGAGTGGATTGGCCAGTATTAGTTGTCATACCCTTCTAGAACACTACATTTCCTGCTGCCCTAGCTGCCCACTCCCCTGAGTACCTGGTGCTGCCACAACCCCTGCAACCCAAGCATCTGCACCACCTCCACACCTGGCCCTCACAGAATCAAACTCAAGTCCACCAGGGCAGCCTCGGGAGCAAACCCCAGTGGATGACCAACATGCAGGGGTGGAAATGAAACCACAATTGAAACCCAGGGGGCAGTGTGGCTAAGGAAGAAGACTCAACACCTTCCCACCAGCTGTACAAGCTGCAGATTAAATACACACAATCAACTAGGCAGGCACTGTGTCTATGGAATATATAAAAGGACTTTGAGAGCACCCACAAAAGAAAACACACTACTTCTAATAGCTGTGGACATTGGAGGCGAGAACACATAGGAACAGGACCAGATTAGAATCTGAGCTGCCCCCACAGCAGGTCCAAAGATCAGCACAGTGTTGGAGGGCATCGTAGGGAGGTGAGGTGGAATGTGACTCCCAGCGAGGGAAAGAACTCTGACAGTAGTGACTCAAGAAAAAAATTTATTATTATCATGTTTTGAAGTGTTCTGTAGATTCTTTTTTTTTTCCTCAGTCACATTTTTTATTGTTGTTATAAACCTCTGCCTCTACGTTGGGCTTTTGCAGTTCTGTGGAGTTTTCCTCTTTTTTTTTTGTTCTCTCTTTTTTATAAGTTTAATTTTTTAAACCTATTATTATTTTGTCTATATTTATTCCTTTGCTTGCTTTTCCTACTGTTCTTTTCCCCTTGCAGTTACTCTTTCAGTTCAGTTCAGTTCAGTCGTTCAGTCGTGTCCAACTTTTGCAACCCCAAGAACTGCAGCACGCCAGGCCTCCCTGTCCATCACCAACTCCTGGAGTTCACTCAAACTCACACCCATCAGGTCAATGATGCCATCCAACCATCTCATCCTCTGTTGTCCCCTTCTCCTCCTGCCCCCAATCCCTCCCAGCATCAGGGTCTTTTCAAATGAGTCAGCTGTTTGCATCAGGTGGTCAAAGTATTGGAGTTTCAGCTTCAGCATCAGTCCTTCCAATGAATACCCAGGACTGATCTCCTTTAGGATGGACTGGTTGGATCTCCTTGCAGCCCAAGGGACTGGCAAGAGTCTTCTCCAACACCACAGCTCAAAAGCATCAATTCTTCTGCACTCAGCTTTCTTTATAGTCCAACTCTCACATCCATACATGACCACTGGAAAAACCATAGCTTTGACTAGACGGACCTTTGTTGGCAAAGTAATGTCTGTCCTTTTTAATATGCTGTCTAGATTGGTCATAACTTTCCTTCCAAGGATTAAGCATCTTTTAATTTCATGGCTGCAATCACCATCTGCAGTGATTTTGGAGACTAAGATTTAGTGTATATAAATCTTTATCTACCTCTATGTAACTTTGCATATTATGTTCTTTCTTTCTTTTCTTTCTTTTCCTCTCAACATATTTGTTAGTTTTATTTCCGTTGCTTTGCTCCCCAGTTGGCACCTTGCTTTAGTTTTGTTTTGCAGTTTGTGCTTTAGTTAGTTTTGCTCTGGTAGATATAATTTTTGGTTTCCTTTGTTCACCAGGTCAATCTATTGTACTTTATTTTTGTTGGACTGTCTTGCTTTTGCTTTTAGGTGTATTATATGAATATGTGTATATTCAGTCACACTTTTTATGTTGTTATAAACCTCTGCCTCTATGTTGGGCTTTTGCAATTCTGTGGAGTTTTCCATTTTTTTCCTTTTTTCTTTCTTCCATTTTTTGTTCTTTTCTCTTTTTTTAAATTTTAATTTTTAAAAATCTATTATATTTTGTCTACATTTATTCCTTTGTTTCGGAGAAAGCAATGGCACCCCACTCCAATACTCTTGCCTGGAGAATCCCATAGACGGAGGAGCCTGGTAGACTGCAGTCCATGGGGTTGCAAAGGGTCAGGCACAACTGAGCAACTTCACTTTCACTTTTCACTTTCATGCATTGGAGAAGGAAATGGCAACCCACTCCAGTGTTCTTGCCTGGAGAATCCCAGGGACGGGGGAGCCTGGTGGGCTGCCGTCTATGGGGTCGCTCAGAGTCAGACACGACTGAGGCGAATTAGCAGCAGCAGCATTCCTTTGTTTGCCTTTCCTGCTGTTTATTTCCCCTTGCAGTTAATCTTTAATGTATATAAATCTTCTTTACCTACCTCTATTTAACTTTGCATATCTATTCTTTCTTTCCTTTCCTTTCAGCATTTTGTTAGTTTTATTTTCATTGCTTTGTTCCCCAGTTGCACCTTGCTTTAGTTTTGTTTTCCAGTTTGTGCTTTAGTTAGTTTTGTTCTTAACTGATAAATTAATTTTTGATTTACTTTGTTTGTGGAGTCAGTCTTCTGTACTTTATTTTTGTTGGACTGTTTTCACTTTGCTCATGGGTGTGTATGTATATGTGTATATTCTATTATTTTATTTATTATTTGCCTGATTTTGTAACTGTCATTTGCTGGGGTTCATATTTGGCTTCTTGATTTTGGATGTTTGTTTCAATCTCACTAAATGCCATAACAAACCACTTGTGGAATCTTCATTCCTGAACAGAGATCAAGCCCTGAGCCTTTGGAGTGGGAGCACTGACTCCAAGACCCTAGACTACCAGAGAACTAACCCTAGGGAGTATCAGATAGTGAGAACTCACACAAAGGACAACACTTGAATAAAAGACCTGGCATCACCCAACCTCCTGTAGCACCCTGTGCAGGATGCCTCATTTAAACAATAAACAAAGCAAAACTATAAACCCAATCATCAGCAGACAGTATTACCACCTCAGTCAGCCTTACCCATCAGAGGAAAAACAAACAAACAAAAACTCAGCACAAATCTCACTCTATACAAACCTTACACAAACCACTGGACCAACCTTAGGAGGGCAGAAACCAAAAGAAAGAAAGAATTCAACCTTAACACAATAAGTTAAAAAAAATAATGAAAAGGCAGAGAAATACTACACAAATGAAGGAAAAAACTAGACGCACAGAAGTCCAAATTGATGAAGAGGAAATAGGCAAACTGCCTGAAGAAGAATTCAGAATAATGATAGTAAAGATGATCAGAAACCTTGAAAACAAAATGGAGAAAATGAAAGAATCAATTAACAAAGACCTATAAGAATTAAAGAATAAACATACAGAGACAAATATCACAATTACTGAATAAAAATACTTTAGAAGGGATCAATAGCAGAATATCTGAAACAGAAAAATCAGTGAGCTGGGAGTTAAAATGGTGGAAATAAGTTCTGAAGAGCAGAATAAAGTAAAAAGAATGAAAAGAACTGAGGATAGTCTCAGAGACCTCTAGGACAATATCAAATGCACCAACATTCAAACTATAGGGGTCCCAGAAGAAGAAGAGAAAAAGAAAGGGTATGGGAAAATTTTTGAAGAGATTAGTTGAAAATTTCCCCAATATGGAAAAGGAAACAGTCAATTAAGTCCAAGAGGTGCAAAGAGTCTCATACAGGATAAACCCAAGGAGAAACATGCCAAGACACATACTAATCAAACTAACAAAGACTAAACACAAAGAAAGAATATTAAAGCAGCAAGAGAGAAGCAACAAGTAACATACAAGGGAAACCCCATACGCTTAACAGCTGATCTTTCAGCAGAAACTCTGCAGGCCAGAAAGGAATGTTGGGATATATTTAAAGTATTGAAAAAATCTACAACCAAGATTATAGTTCTTGGCAAGGATCTCATTCAAAATTGATGGAGAAACAAAAAGCTTTTCAGACAAGCAAAAGTTAAAAGAATTCAGTACCACCAAACAGCTTTACAACAAATGTTAAAGGGACTTATATAGTCAAGAAATGAGAGAAGTAAAAAGATCTACAAAATCAATTCCAAACAATTAAGAAAATGGCAACAGGAATATATATATATATATATATATATATATATATATACATACTAATCAAACTAACAAAGACTAAACACAAAGAAAGAATATTAAAGCAGCAAGAGAGAAGCAACAAGTAACATACAAGGGAAACCCCATACGCTTAACAGCTGATCTTTCAGCAGAAACTCTGCAGGCCAGAAAGGAATGTTGGGATATATTTAAAGTATTGAAAAAATCTACAACCAAGATTATAGTTCTTGGCAAGGATCTCATTCAAAATTGATGGAGAAACAAAAAGCTTTTCAGACAAGCAAAAGTTAAAAGAATTCAGTACCACCAAACAGCTTTACAACAAATGTTAAAGGGACTTATATAGTCAAGAAATGAGAGAAGTAAAAAGATCTACAAAATCAATTCCAAACAATTAAGAAAATGGCAATAGGAATATATATATATATATATATATATATATATATATCAATAATTACTTTAAATGTAAATGGATTAAATGCTCCAACCAAAAGACAGAGACTGGCTGAATGGTTATAAAAACAAGACCCATATATATGCTGGCTACAAGAAACTACTTCAGACCTAAAGACAGACACACATAGACTGAAAATGAGGGGATAGAAAAATATATTCCATGCAAATGGGAAGCAAAAGAAAGCTGGAGTAGCAATCCTCATATCAGACAAAATAGACCTTAAAATAAAGAAGATTACAAGAGATAAGGAAGGACACTACATAACAATCAAGGGATCAATCCAAGAGGAGGACTAACAACTGTAAATATCTATGCATCCAACATAGGAGCACCTCAGTACATAAGACAAACACTAACAGACATAAAAGGAGAAATTGATGGTAACACAATAATGGTAGGAGACTTTAACACCCTACTCACACCAAATGGACAGATCGTCAAAACAGAAATTAATAAGGAAACACAAGTCTTAAATGATACATTAGATGAGGTGGATCTCATTGATATCTTCAGGACACTCCATTCAAATGCAGAAGAATTCACCTTCTTCTCAAAAGCACATGGAACATTCTCCAGGGTAGACCACATCTTGGGTCACAAATAAAACTTCAGTAAATTTAAGAAAATTGAAATCATATCAAGCATCTTCTCTGACCACAATGCCATGAGACTAGATATCAATTACAAGAAAAAAACTATAAAAATCACAAACACATGGAGATTAAATAACACATTTCTAAATAACCAACAAGTTACTGAAGAAATCAAAAAGGAAATAAAAAAATTTCTAGAAACAAATGACAATGAAAACACAACTCAAAATGTAATGGATGTAGCAAAAGCAGTTCTAGGAGGGAAATTTATAGCAATACAATCCCACCTCAAGAAACAAGAAAAACATCAAATAGACAACCTAACTTTACACCTAAAACAACTGAAAAAAGAAGAACAAAACCCCTCCAAAATTAGTAGAAGGAAATAAATTATAAAGATCTGAGCAGAAATAAATGAAAAATGAAAGAAACAGTAGTAGAGATTAATAAAACTAAAAGCTGGTTCTTTGAGAAGATAAACAAAATTGAGAAGCCTCTGGCCAGACTCATCAAGAAAAAGAGAGAAGAATCAAATCAACAAAGCTAGAAATGCAAAAGGAGAAGTTACAACAGACAATGCAGAAATACAAAGGGTTATAAGAGACTATTATGAACAACTATGTGGCGATAAAATGGATAACCTGGAAGAAATGGACAGATTCTCAGAAAAGGTCAATCTTCCAAGACTGAACCAGGAAGAAAGAGAAATTATGAACAACCCAATTACAAGCATTGAAATGGAAGCTGTGATCAAAAATCTCCCCCAAAACAAAAGCCCAGCACCAGATGGCTTCCCAGGAGAATTCTATCAAACATTTAGAGAAAAAAGAGCCTCATGATGAAAGTGAAAGAAGAGAGTGAAAAAGTTGGCTTAAAAGCTCAACATTCAGAAAACTAAGATCATGGCATCTGGTCTCGTCACTTCATGGCAAATAGGTGGGGGAAACAGTGGAAACAGTGACACAGTTTATTTTTGGGGTTCCAAAATCACTGCAGATGGTGATTGCAGCCATGAAATTAAAAGACGCTTACTCCTTGGAAGGAAAGTTATGACCAACCTACACAGCATTTTAAAAAGCAGAGACATTACTTTGCCAATGAAAGTCTATCTAGTCAAGGCTATGGTTTTTCCAGTGGTCATGTATGGATATGAGAGTTGGACTATAAAGAAAGCTGAGCACTGAAGAATTGATGCTTTTGAACTGTGGTGTTGGAGAAGACTCTTGAGTCCCTTGGACTGCAAGGAGATTCAACCAGTTCATCCTAAAGGAAATTAGTCCTGAATATTCCCTGAAAGCACTGATGTTGAAGCTGAAACTCGAATACTTTGGCTACCTGTTGTGAAGAACTGACTCATATGAAAAGACCCTAATGCTGAAAAGATTGAAGGCAGGAGGAGAAGGGGACAACAGAGGATGAGATAGTTGGATGGCATCACTGACTCAATGGACATGAGTTTGAGTAAACTCTGGTAGTTGTTGATGGACAGGGAGCCCTGGTGTGCTGTGGTCCATGGGGTCACAAAGAGTCAGATACAACTGAGTGATTGAACTGAATGCCTATATTTCTAAAACTCTTTCAAAAAAGTGCAGAGGAAGGAACACTTCCAAAGTCATTCTACTGGTCCACCATCACCCTGATATCAAAACCAGACAAAACACAAAAAAAGAAACTTACAGGCCAATATCACTGATGAACAAAGATGAAAAAATCCTCAAAAAATTTTAGCAAACAGAATTCAGCAACACATCATAAAAGCTCATACACCATGATCAAGTTGGGTTTATCCCAGCAATGCAAAAATTCTTCAATATATGCAAATCAATGTGTGATACACTATATTAACAAACTGAAAGATAAAAACCATGTGATAATCTCAATAGATGCAGAAAAAGCCTTTGACAAAATTTAATACCGATTTATGATTCAGTTCAGTTCAGTTCAGTTGCTCAGTCATGTCTGACTCTTTGTGACTCCATGAACCGCAGCATGCCAGGCCTCCCTGTCCATCACCAGCTCCCAGAGTTTATCCAAACTCATGTCCATTGAGTTGTGATGCCATCCAACCATCTCATCCTCTGTCGTCCCCTTCTCTTCCCACCCTCAGTCTTTCCCAGCATCAGGGTCTTTTCAAATGAATCAGCTCTTCACATCAGGTGGCCAAAGTATTGGAGTTTCAGCTTCAACATCAGTCCTTCCAATGAACGACCAGGACTGATCGCCTTTAGGATGGACTGGTTGGATCTCTTTGCAGCCCAAGGGACTCGCAAGAATCTTCTCCAACACCCACAGTTCAAAAGCATCAATTCTTTGGTGCTCAGCTTTCTTTATAGTCCAACTCACACATCCATACATGACCACTGGAAAAACCATAGCCTTGACTAGACAGACCTTTGTTGGAAAAGTAATGTCTCTGCTTTCTATTTATTTTATTTTATTTTTTGTCTTTAAAATCGTGATTTACTATATCATGCACTTAAAACTGTGCTTTAAAAAAAAAGACTTGTGGCCCACTCTCTGCATAAAGGATCACAGAGGAAATAGGTCATTAGTCAGCTGTTGGGCAAGGTTAAATTCTCTACACATTGGACTTTATTAATAAACAGTTGAATATGATGGAGTTGCTGAGTTCTTGTTGAAGGAGCAAATTGAAGAAATGATGTCAGCAAGTGACCATATTGGCTCAGTGAGCCACACACTACTTGACATCACACTTTCTATTGTCTTTGACTTTCTCTGGCACTCTGCATGCATGACTGAGTTACCTATGTAGTCTGTGTGTTTACACAGTGAAAGTACAAATGAGGGAAAGGTACCCTAGTGTGCTTTAGAGAGAATGAGAAAATACATTCTGTGAACATTTGAAATGTAGTATAGTGGCCAAAGATTAATAAAGCTCAATAAAACTTTCCATCTCAGGCTTAGGCTTGACATGAGAAGTTCAGTTCAGTTCAGTCGCTCAGTCGTGTCCGACTCTTTGTGACCCTATGAATCGCAGCGTGCCAGGCCTCCCTGTCCATCACCAACTCCAGGAGTTCACTCAGACTCACGTCCACTGAGTCAGTGATGCCATCCAGCCATCTCATCCTCTATCATCCCCTTCTCCTCCTGCCCCTAATCCCTCCCAGCATCAGAGTCTTTTCCAATGAGTCAACTCTTCGCATGAGGTGGCCAAACTACTGGAGTTTCAGCTTTAGCATCATTCCTTCCAAAGAAATCCCAGGGTTGATCTCCTTCAGAATGGACTGATTGGATCTCCTTGCAGTCCAAGGGACTCTCAAGAGTCTTCTCCAACACCACAGTTCAAAACCATCAGTTCTTTGGCGCTCAGCCTTCTTCACAGTCCAATTCTCACATCCATACATGACTACTGGAAAAACCATAGCCTTGACTAGATGGACCTTAGTTGGCAAAGTAATATCTCTGCTTTTGAATATACTGTCTAGGTTGGTCATAACTTTTCTTCCAAGGAGTAAGCGTCTTCTAATTTCATGGCTGCAGTCACCATCTGCAGTGATTTTGGAGCCCCTCAAAATAAAGTCAGCCACTGTTTTCACTGTTTCCCTATCTATTTGCCATGAAGTAACAGGACTGGATGCCATGATCTTAGTTTTCTTAATGTTGAGCCTTAAGCCAACTTTTTCACTCTCCTCTTTCACCTTCATCAAGAAGCTCTTTAGTTCCTCTTCACTTTCTTCCATAAGGGTGATGTTATCTGAATGTCTGAGTTTATTGATATTTCTCCTAGCGATCTTGATTCCAGCTTGTGCGTCTTCCAGCCCAGCGTTTGTCATGATGTACTCTGCATATAAGTTAAATAAGCAGGGTGACAATAAAACTCTTCAAAAAATGGGCATGAAGGAACCTACCTCAACATGGTAAAGGCCATATATGATAAGCCTACAGCAAACATTATTCTCAGTGGTGAAAAACTGAAAGTATTCCCCCTAAGATCAGGAACAAGACAAGGGTGTCCACTTTCACCGCTATTATTCAGCATAGTTGGAAGTCCTAGCTACAGCAATCAGAGAAGAAAAAGAAATAAAAGGAATACAGATCAGAAAAGAAGTAAAGCTCTCACTGTTTGCAGATGACATGATCCTGTACATAGAAAACCCTAAAGATAGCATCAGAAAATTACTAGAGCTAATCAGTGAATTTAGCAAAGTTGCAGGATACAAAATCAATACACAGAAATCACTTGTATTTCTATATGGTGGTGGTGGTGAAGTCACTCAGTCGTGTCCGACTCTTTGCGACCCATGGACTGTAACCTACTAGGCTTCTCCGTCCATGGGATTCTCCAGGCAAGAATACTGGAGTGGATTGCCATTTCCTTCTCCAGGGGATCTTTCTGACCCAGGGATTGAACCTGGGTCTCCTGCATTGGAGGCAGACGCTTTAACCTCTGAGCCACCAGAGAAGCCCGTATGTCTATATACTAACTGAAAAATCTGAAAGAGAAATGAAAGACTCAATCCTATTCACCACTGCAACAAAAAGAATTAAATATGTAGGAATAAACTTACCCAAGGAGACAAATGAACTATATACAGAAAATTATAAGACACTAATGAAAGAAATCAAAGACATAAACAGATGGAGAGATATCCCATGTTCCTGAGTAGGAAGAATCAATATGGTGAAAAATGACTATACTACCAAATGCAATCTACAGATTCAATGTGATCCCTATCAAACTGCCAATGGCATTTTTCACAGGACTAGAACAAAATATTTCAAAATTCGTATGGAAACACAAAAGACCCCGAACAGCCAAAGCAGTCTTGAGAAAGAAGAGTGGAGCTGGAGGAATCAAGCTACCTGTGTTCAGGTTATAGTACAGAGTTACAGTTATCAGGACAGTATGACAGTGGCACAAAAACAGAAATATATACCAATGGAACAAGATAGAAAGCCTAGAAATAAACCCATGCACCTATGGGTACCTTATTTTTGACAAAGGCAAGAATATACAATGGGGAAGAGACAGCCTCTTCAATAAATGTTGCTGGGAAAACTGGACAGCTACCTGCAAAAGAAAGAAATTAGAACACTTCCTAACACCATAGACTAAGATAAACTAAAAATGGATTAAAGACCTAAATGTAAGACCAGAAACTATAAAACTCTTAGAGGAAAACATAGGCAGAATATTCAGTGACATAAAGCAAAGCAAGATCCTCTGCGACCCACCTCCTAGCGTAACAGAAATAAAAATAAAAGTAAACAAGTGGGACCTGATTAAACTTAAAAGCTTTTCCACAGCAAAGAAACTGTTAGCAAAGTGAAAAGACAACCCTCAGAATGGGAGAAAATAATAGCAAATGAAACAACTGACAAAGGATTAATTTCCAACATATATAAGCAGCTCATACAACTCAATGCCAGAAAAACAAACAACCCAATAAAAAGTGAGAAAAAGACCTAAGCAGACATTTCTCCAAGGAAGACATACAGATAGCTAACAAACGCATGAAGAGATGCTCAACATCACTCATTATTAGAGAAATGCAAAACCACAATGAGATATCACCTCACACCAGTCAGAATGGCCATCAGCAAAAAGTCTACAAACAGTAAATGCTGGAGAGGGTGTGGAGAAAAGGGAATGCTCTTCCACTATTTGTGGGAATGTAAATTGATACAGCCACTATGGAAGATGATACGGAGATTCCTTAAAAAACTAGGAATAAAACCACCATATGACCCAGCAATCCCACTCCTAGCCATATACCCTGAGGAAACCAAAACTGAAAAAGACACATGTATCCCATTGTTCATTGCAGCACTATTTACAATAGCCAGAACATGGAAGCAACCTAGATGTCCATCAACAGATAAATGGGTAAAGAAGTTGTGGTACATATGCACAATGGAGTATTACTCAGCCATAAAAAGGGATGCATTTGAGTCAGTTCTGATGAGGTAGATGAACCTAGAATCTATTATACAGAGTGAAGTGAGTTAGAAAGAGAAAGATAAATATCGTATGCTAACACATATATACAGAATCTAGAAAAATGGTGCTGAAGAATTTATTTGCAGGGCAGCAGTGGAGAAGCAGACATAGAGAATAGACTTATGGACATGGGGAGAGGGGAGGAGAGGGTGAGATGTATGGAGAGAGTAACATGGAAACTTATATTGCCATACATAAAATAGAGAGCCAACGGGAATTTGCTGTATGGCTCAGGAAACTCAAACAGAGGCAGGCTCTGTATCAATCTAGAGGGATGAGATGGGGCAGGAGATGGGAGGGAGCTTCAAAAGGGAGGGGATACATGTACACCTTCAGAGGAGGCAATGGCACCCCTCTCCAGTACTCTTGCCTGGAAAATCCCATGGATGGAGGAGTCTGGTGGGCTGCAGTCCATGGGGTCACTGAGGGTCAGACATGACTGAGCAACTTCACTTTCACTTTTCACTTTCATGCATTGGAGAAGGAAATGGCAACCCACTCCAGTGTTTTTGCCTGGAGAATCCCAGGGACGGGGGAGCCTGGTGGGCTGCCGTCTATGGGGTCGCACAGAGTCGGACACGACTGAAGCAACTTAGCAGCAGCGGCAGCATATGTATACCTTTGGCTGATTCATGTTGCAGTTTGACTGAAAACAACAAAATTCTCTAAAGCAATTATCCTTTAATAAGTAAATTGAGAAAATAAAACTAAAACATGTAGAACAGTGCCTGGCACAAAATAAAAACTATATATATGTTTGTTAAATAAAAACCGATGAACTCCCAGAAGCATTTCTCAAATTTCTATGTGTACATGAATCACATGGGGATTCTGCAGAAATACAGACTCATTCAGCAGGTCTGGGGTGGGGCCTAAAGTTCTGTATTTCTGACAAGCTTCCAGGTAACATTGATGCTGCTGGCTCATGGCCACGCTTGGGTTAGTGAGGGGTCTCCATGCTCCAGCTTGCTGGAGAAGGGAAGGGTTTGGGTATGACGCATCTCCTCTATTTAACTTGCCTCAGTTCCCCAACAGCTGTTGAAGGTAAACTCTTGGAATCAACTTCTAGTTTCTAGGAGAAAATTTCTCCTTATGTCCACTAATGCTCTTGCTCGTTACCCTAGGACCCAATCACTTCTAATAAGCAGTGCCATTCAGTCATCTGGCTTCACTTTAAGTAAGAGAGCAGTGAGGGGTGGAGATTCAAATCTCACTGATGACGGAGCATCTTAGGGACCAGTCAGTGTCTCCCCTTGTGAATGTGGGCTTCTCCATGTAAGTGTCTCAGAGGTTACCATGCAAAATGGTTGTCTCATCTTGGATTTGAGCCACCTCAGCAATCACTCTTTTTGTGATCCTCTAGGTTTATGGAGGGGGGATGGGGAAAAGATGAGACCACCCCCACACTACTGAGAAAAATGGCTTGCTCCCAGCAGTCACACCAACATTTTGGAAATTTGTTTTTTGAAGTGTCTCCCCTTGTGAATGTGGGCTTCTCCATGTAAGTGTCTCAGAGGTTACCATGCAAAATGGTTGTCTCATCTTGGATTTGAGCCACCTCAGCAATCACTCTTTTTGTGATCCTCTAGGTTTATGGAGGGGGGATGGGGAAAAGATGAGACCACCCCCACACTACTGAGAAAAATGGCTTGCTCCCAGCAGTCACACCAACATTTTGGAAATTTGTTTTTTGAATATGTGTTCTATTTGCATGTGTGCTAAGTCGCTTCAGTCGTGTCCAGCTTTTTACCACCCTATGGACTGTAGCCCACCAGGCTCCTCTGTCCATGGGATTTTCCAGGGAAGAATACTAGAATGGGTTGCCATGCCCTTCTCCAGGAAATCTTCTCCACCCAGGGATTGAACCTGGGTCTTCTGTATTGCAGGCAGATTCTTTCCTGTGCCCTGATATTTTCTTAGGCTCTTGTTTTAATATATGCTTTCCCCCCATATCTTCTTCTTTAAAAGAATATTAGCTCCTTATTGTTTAATTGACATATAATTAATAGTCAGTGAAATGCACAGATCTTCATAGCACAGTATAATGAGTTTTTGCAAATGAATGTTGCCACATAACCCACATCTCTGTGAAGACACAGAACATTTCCCTCCCCCTAAAACAAAACAAAACAAAACAAAACATTCTAACTCTTCTTTCCAGTCCATCTTTCCTCTGGCTCTCAGGAAAACACTGCTCTTCTTTCAACAGAGATTAATATTTTCTGTTCTGGAACTCCATATAAATCTAATTGTGCAGGATGTATTCTTTTGTATCTGGCTTTTTTCAGCGTCATGTCTTTGAGGCTCATTTGCGTTGTTGCATGTATCAGTAATTCATTCCTCTTTATTGCTGGGTTAACTTCTGTAGTATGATTATAACTCCATTGTTTATCCCCTCACTTGTTGAAGGACGTTTGGGTCGTTTCTAGTTTTGGGCTATTATGAACAAAGCTGATGTGGATGTTCTTGTTCAACTCTTATTGTACACATTTTCATTTCTCTTGAGTAAATACAGACAGACCTCATTTTATTGCACTTAGCTCAATTGTGCTTTGCAGACACTGGGTTTTTTTTTACAAATAGGTTTGTGACAACCCTTTATCAAGCAAGTCTATTTGGCACCATTTTCCCAAAGCATCTGCTCACTTTATGTCTCTGTGTCACCTTTTTGAAATTCTTGCAATATTTTAAACTTTTTCATAATTATTATATTTGCTACGTTGTGCTGTGATCAGTGATCTTTGATGTTACTGTTGCAAAAAGAAGATGGATGTTTGAAGCACTTTTTAGCAATAACGTATTTTAAAATTAAGGTAGGTACATTATTTTTTTAGACATAAATGGTGCTATGTGCTTAGTCACTCAGTTGTACTTGACTCTTTGTGACCCCATGGACTGTAGCCCGGCAGGCTCCTTCATACATGGAACTTTCCAGGCAAGAACACTGGAGTGGGTTGCCATTTCCTTCTCCAGAGGCTCGATTTCCCAGCCCAGGGATTGAACCCAGGTCTCCTGTACTGCAGGCAGATTCTTTACTGTCCGAGCCACCAGGGATACTTAATAGATTACAGTATCCTGTAAGCCTAACTTTTTTTTTTTTTGGTGGGCCACTGCAAAAATGTTTATTGTTTCCATTTGGTCCACTGAGTGAGCAAGGGCTCCAGAATGGTTAAAAAGCTGCCTAGTGGCTGCAGAGAGAACCTTGAGGCAGAAGTCTTGACACCGGGAGGATCCAGAGGGGCTCAAAGGCTGTTGGGTCTTGGGAGGCTTCTAGTTGTGCTGAAAGGATGAGCATTTGGATGAGATATTGATGCAGCCCAGCCTGGGGACCAGGCAAGCGGTGGAGGTAGTCACGTGGTCACGCACCTTCTTGATGAGTTTCACCTGCTCCTCCAGGAAGCGGCTCTCCCGGAAGTCACAGAGCTGGGGGTCTGCCGGGGCAGAACCGAGAGCAAGCAGGTCTGGAAGGCCTGGTTCAGGTGCTTCTCCAGGACCGCGAGGGCTTCCTTGGCGTCCTGGATTTTACGCCACTCATCTTGGGATGGTCTGGGCATGCCAGAAGAGGGCGTGGCCACCACAGTGGTTTTGCATTTTCGAGAGACGCTGGGATCTCTGGAGTTTCTCCTCAAACAATTTGCGGAAAAATTTGGCTCACACCCACCGGAGCGTTGTCACGGAGAAGCCCAGAGAGAGGTAGGTGCAGGAGGCCCACAAGTGCCTGTTGACCAGGTGATTGACAGCCTCCACTGGGGTGGAATAGTTCTACTAAATCTGGGAGCTCAACCAATATTGTCTGTTGGTTGATAGGTAATAAGGAGCTAAGCTCAAAAAAAACCCAAAACCAAAACCAAAAAACAAACCAATGTGGGCTGGAGGCTGAGGATAGCTGAGTGGTTGTTTCCAAAGGCGCAGCGGTGGTCAGAGGCTGGAGGAGGGGGTGTCCCTGGGCCTGTTCTGACCAAATACTGCTGAAGCAAGAGACAGATGGTTGAACCACTGAGTGAACCACCTTACTTGCACCGGGGAAACCGAAACGTTTGCATGGCTTGCTCTGCTGAGGCTTTATTATGGTGGTCTGGAACTGAACCACAGTAACTGCGGTAGACTGTACACAAAAGTGGAGCTGCTGGGTCCTAAGGGTGGTGAATGCTCTAGTGGATGAGAAATTGCTAGACAGATTGCCAAAGTGGCCATTTCATCTTCCGGACATTGCTGTGCCCCACCTCCTCATCAGAGTTTGAGGTTGCCAGTCTTTTGAATGTCAGCCATCATAGTGTGTGCATAACTGTCTATCATCTTTGTTTTAATTTGCATATTCTTGACGACTCATGCTAGCGAGCCACTCTCATACACATTCATTTGTGAATCGCCTGTTCAAATCTTTTTACTCATTTCAGAAATTGGGTTGTCTTTTTATGACTGAGGTTTGAGAAGTTCTTTGTATGTTTTAGATCCAGAGGCTTGTTAGATATGTGTTTTGTGAATACGTTTGTACGTTTTCACCAGATCTGTGCCTAGCATACTCTACTTATTTACTTATGGTTGTGCTGGGTCTTTGTGGCTGTGCCTGAACTTTCTCTAGTTGGGGTGAGCAGGGGCTACTCTTTGTTCTGTGCAGGGACTTCTCATTGCAGTGGCTTCTCTTGTTGTGGAAAAGGGGCTCCAGGCACCTAAGCTTCAGTAGTTGGAGCATGTGGATGAAGTAGTTGTGGTACTTGGGCTTAGTTGCTCTGAGGCCTGTGGAATCTTCCCAGACCAAGTGATTTGACCCATGTCCCTCTGCCTTGGCAGGCAGATTCTTATCCACTGTGCCACCAGGGAAGTCCAGTTATTCTTAATAACGTCTTTTCATAAATTAAAAGAAAAGTTTCCCCTTTATGATGAATGCTTTTTCATTCCTATCTGAGAAATCTGTGTCTACTTTAAAGTTGCAAAGGTATTCTCCTGTGGTTTCTTTGGCAGTTTTATTATTCTAGTTTTTAGTGCATTATTTATTGGGTGGAGTATTTTTTATTGTAGAAGATACAGAGATGAGATATATAAGATCCATCTTGAATTAACTTTTGTGTATGGCATGAGGCAAGAGTTGAAGTTGTTTTACTCCTTATAGATAGCTACTTGTTGCAGTACTATTTGTTGGGAAAAAACCCTGTCTTTTCCCTCATTGAATTGCTTAGATTCCTTTACCCCCAAATCAATTGATTATATAAACGTGGGTCTTTCTGGACTCTGTTCTGCTAATTTATGTGTCCTTCATTACCAACATCACAATGGCTTTATGGTAAATCTTGAAATCTGTCAGTATAAGTCCTTACTGTGATTACCATGGCTTTATGGTAAATCTTGAAATCTGTCAGTATAAGTCCTTATCTTACTCTTTTTCAAGACTGTTTAGCTCTTCTAGGTTCTCAAGATGATTTTAAAGTCACCAGTTTCTACAAATAAAAGTTAAAGATTTCATAAAATTAAGATTTAAATACAGTGAAATGTACAGATCTTACAAATATGTAAGCCACACTCTTATCAAGATATTTCAACAATCCCAGAAAGCTCCATGGTGCCCTTTCCTAGTCATTCTGCTTTCTCAGAAATAACTACTGTCCTGATTTCTTTTACCAAAGATTAGTTTTACCTTTTCTAGAACTTTCTCTGAAGGAAATCAGGCAAAATATATGTTTGTGTGAAGACTTCTCTCTTAGTGTAATACTTTTGCTTTGTCTATCAGCTATTTGTTTATCATCATTGCTGAGTATTATTTCATTGAATGAATACGCCACAATTTCTTCATTCTTTCACTTCTTGATGAACAGCTGGGCTGCTGCCAGTTTTTGGCTGTTGTGAATAAAGCTGCTACAGTTAAGTTTTTAGAAGACTTTTTTGTGGAGAGGTGCTTTCATTTTTCTTACGTAAATACCTTACAGTGAATACCTTACAGTAAAATTGCTGGTTATAGACTAAATGTATGTTTAACACTGTAAGAGACTACCAGAACCCTTTCCAGAATGGTTGTAATATTTTGCAATCACATGAGTAACATACGAGCCTTCTGAGCATCCCACATCTTCCAAAAGTTTGGGGTTCATTTTAGTCAATTTATAGGTATGTCATAATATTATAGCTTTGATTTGCTATTCTCTGGTGACTAAAGATGTTGAATAAATTTTTATATGCATATGTCTTTTTGTGAAGTGTCTGTTCAAACTTTGAAGTGAAGTGAAAGTTACTCAGTCATGTCTGACTCTTTGCAACCCCATGGACTATACAGTCCATGGAATTCTCCAGGCCAGAATACTGAAGTGGGTAGCCTTTGCCTTCTCTAGGGGATCTTCCCAACCCAGGGATCAAACCCAGGTTACCCTCATTGCAGGCAGATTCTCTACCAGCTGAGCCACAAGGGAAGCCCAAGAACACTAGAGTGGGTAGCCTATCCCTTCTCCAGTGGATCTTCCCGACCCAGGAATTGAGCTGGGGTCTGGAGAAGGAAATGGCAATCCACTCCAGTATTCTTGCCTGGAGAATCCCATGGACGGAGAAGCCTAGTAGGTTACAGTCCACGGGGTCGCAAAGAGTCAGACACGACTGAGAGACTTCACCTTCTCCTGCATTGGAGGAGGATTCTTTACCAACTGAGCTACCAGGGAAGACCCTGCATTATTTATTAGGTGAGTTGTTTTTTATTGTAGAAGAGAAGTATAGAGATAGAGGTATAAAATATATATCCCTATATATCCTTTGTCAGATTTTTGAGTTTTTTCCTCATTTTTTGACTTGTTTAATCATTATAAATGTCTTTTGATGAGCAAATGTTTTAACTTGCATTTTAATAAAGTCCAACTTTTCAATTTTTAAAGTAATTTTTTAAAATTTATTTTAAATTGGAGGACAATTGCTTTGCAATATTGTGTTGGTTTCGCCATGCAACAGTGTGGATCAGCCATAAGTATACACATATACCTTCCCTCTTGAACCTCATCCCACCGCTCTTGATCATCATAGAGCACCGGGCTGAGCTCCCTGTGCTGCACAGCAGCTTCCCTCGAGCTCTCTCTTTTACATATGGCAATGTACATATTTCAGTGCTACTCTCAATTCATCCCACTCTCTCCTTCTTGCCTCAGTTTTTTAATGGTTACTGAATTCTGTATCTTAGCTATATGTAAGTGTATCTAGCCTAAGTTCACAAAAACAGTTTTCTATTTTTTTCCTAGACATCTTACAGTTTTAGGTTTTATAGATGCATACTGATAAATTCAGTTAGTTCTATACCTTTTTTGTTTTTGATTCCTTAGTATTTTCTATGTGCACTATTATGTAGTCTGCAAATAAAGGCAGCTTTACTTTAAATTGCTTTTATACACCTTTCATTCCTTTTTCGTATTACACTGACTAGAACCTCTGTTCAAAACTGTACTAGAAGGGGTGACAGTGGCCATTTCAGCCTTTTTAGTGACCTCAGTGAGAAAGCATTAAATCCAGTGTTAGTTATCGAGTATATATTCTAATGCATATATTCCAATACATAATATTAGGTTTAAGGATATTTTCCTCTGTTTCCAGCTGAAAGTTTTCTTCTCTAAATTGTCAAAAGATTTTTCAGCACATGCTGAGATTATTAGAGTCACCACCCACCTTATTCTTTTAACATGCAAATTTAACAGTTGGCATTTCACTGTTAACCAACCTTACATTCCTGTGATAAATCTCATGTGGTCATGCTGTGTTGTATTTTGTAGTATTTAGTGGGATTTGATTTGAATAATATTGTGTTAAGGATTTTTCATGAAAATTTCATGAGGTATATTAACCTGCTGTTTTCTTTTCTTGTGATTTTTTTTCTGGTTGTGACATCAGATTTGTGCTAACCTCATACAATGAAGCTGAAATTATGTTCTCCTCAAGGTTTGTGAATGTGTTTGTTTAGGATTGACATTGTTTCTTCCTTAAATGTCTGATGAAACAGCCAGGAAAATCTCCTAGACCTGGAGTTTTATTTGTGGGAAGATAAATAAAAGTTCACTTTCTTTAAAAAGTATTTAGATTTTCTACTCCTTGAGTCAGCTTTGATAATGTGTTCTAAGGAATTTGTCCATTTAGCCCGAGTTTTCAGATTATGAGAATGAAGTTAATAATATTTTCTTATTATTTT
>SJYC01019035.1:0-37190 GCA_006408675.1 Madoqua kirkii | reverse complement strand
TGGTTCCAAATAGGAAAAGGGGTCCATCGAGGCTGTATATTGTCACTCTGCTTCTTTAACTTCTATGCAGAGTACATCATGAGAAACGCTGGACTGGAAGAAACACAAGGTGGAATCAAGATTGCCGGGAGAAATATCAATAACCTCAGATATGCAGATGACACCACCCTTATGGCAGAAAGTGAAGAGGAACTAAAAAGCCTCTTGATGAAAGTGAAAGAGGAGAGTGAAAAGTTGGCTTAAAGCTCAACATTCAGAAAACGAAGATCATGGCATCTGGTCTCATCACTTCATGGGAAATAGATGGGGAAACAGTGGAAACAAGGTCAGACTTTATTTCGGGGGGCTCCAAAATCACTGCAGATGGTGACTGCAGCCATGAAATTAAAAGACGCTTACTCCTTGGAAGAAAAGTTATGACCAGCGTAGATAGCATATTCAAAAGCAGAGACATTACTTTGCTGACTAAGTTCCATCTAGTCAAGGCTATGGTTTTTCCTGTGGTCATGTATGGATGTGAGAGTTGGACTGTGAAGAAAGCTGAGTGCCGAAGAATTGATGCTTTTGAACTGTGATGTTGGAGAAAACTCTTGAGAGTCCCTTGGACTGCAAGGAGATCCAACCAGTCCATTCTGAAGGAGACCAGCCCTGGGATTTCTTTGGAAGGAATGATGCTAAAGCTGAAACTCCAGTACTTTGGCCACCTCATGAGAAGAGTTGACTCATTGGAAAAGACTTTGATGCTGGGAGGGATTGGGGGCAGGAGAAGAAGGGGACGACAGAGGATGAGATGGCTGGATGGCATCACTCACTGGGTGGACTTGAATCTGAGTGAATTCTGGGAGTTGGTGATGGACAGGGAGGTCTGGCATGCTGCGATTCATGGGGTCGCCAAGAGTGGGACTAGACTGAGCGACTGAACTGAACTGATACACTTCACCTAAATTCAACACTTGTTACTATATGCAACATTTTGTCTTTTTCTGTATTGCAGTGTAATGACAATTTCAGGAATTTAACATTGTTTCAATGTTATGATCTAATACAATGTTCTATAGATTTTTTTTTTAAGATGAAATTTTACGCCTTGAATCCACTCTTTTACCCTTCTTAATCAACCCTTCTTAATCAACACCATTCAGGATCTAGCACAAGATAACACACACAGGGTCCCTAAATAAATGTTAGTTGAATGAATGAAGACTGGGTGAATAAATGAAAAGTCCTTTCTATGTGTCTTCAAACTTGAAAAAGTGTACGAGTGAGCACAGTGCGTGAAATCCCTGTGGGAATTACACGACCTTCAAAGCTCTTCTTATTGATCTTAGCAAAAACCCTACACCTGACAGGATACATATTTTGCAACTGCGGGGTTTTGTTTTTGGTTTTTTTTTGGTTTTTGTTTTTTTGTCATTAGCTGGGTGATATTTAAGTTGCTGATGCTTAGAGGGAGGATCTGGAAGTTGGCAAACCTGTTCTAGTGAAACATCAGCATCTCTGTTAATCACCCCTGGTACATCTTTCCAGCACCCAGGCTCAACACCGCTTTCAGCTACTGAGAATGCAAACGAGCACCGTCAAATAGAAAGCAGAAGGAGGATGCAGCTTCGCTTTGCAGGATTTCACATTCGACAGCAGAGAAGGGCAGAGCTTTGGCTGAGATGGCACGCGGGGTGTCGGCGGCGATCGGCCACAAAGAGGCTGTTGTGGAAACTGACAGCCCATTTATTGCCCAGGGCTCAGCGTTCCCTGCGGCAGACTTTCCTCTCTCACATTGAGGGAAATTGTCTACTCATATTTGGTATCAAATAGGCCCAGCATGAAACACTGTGTAAAGAGTGCCCTTTCCACAGGAGAATGGGTACGAGGTGGGGGGCAGTGCAGACGACAGGTGACCCATCCTGGTTGTCCCCCTCTTGCCGGCATCTGGGGCAGGGACATCACGTTTAGGGCAGCAGGTAGACAGAGTTCAAAATTATGCCTACTTTTCATCGGAACTTAAGGGAGCTGAGCTTCAATCTCTCTCTCCATTCGACAGTTTATAATTTTGCTTCCTGCCCCCTACATTTCCTATGTGTCTTTTTAAGCCTGTACGCATCCCAAGTTCTACATAAAATCTCAGTAGCGAGTTATCGTTAAATATATTCTGTGGGTGCAGCAAAGCAGTCACTCTACTGTGTGCCCTAAACAAGGGTGAAAGAAGAAAGTGAAATTGAACTCGCTCAGTCATGTCCAGCTCTTTGTGACCCCATGGACTGTATGTAGCCTGCTAGGCTCCTCTGTGGGATTCTCCAGGCAACAATATTGGAGTGGGTTGCCATGCCCTCCTCCAGGGATCTTGCCAACCCAGGGATCAAACTTGGGTCTCCCACATTGTGGGCAGACGCTTTACCATCTGAGCCACCAGGGAAGTAATAAACAAAGGTTAGCTGGGTTCTGACTGCATCTGATAGACTTCAGATGAATATTACTGCACTTCAGAAACACAGAGCCATGGAGGAAATGCTCTTTTTCATTGTGGTCTCCTCTCCTGACCAATTTGTCTGAAAGATTGAAACTTTTTTTTTTTTTGAAAGACTGAAACTTGACTCTCGAGGGTGGAGGATGAATCTGAGAATCCTTCTCCAGCTCCCTGTACTCTTCCACCCTGCACCCAGCTTCTCCGAGCTTTGCCATCTACCCAGCGCCGCCCATGTGGCGTGATGAAAGAAAGCCTCACTATTTCACATCTGGACAGTCTCTTGGTGCTTGGCTCAGGACCCAAGTCCCCTTTTCTCTTCCAGGAATGAGCTGGCTCCCAGACAATTGCCTAGTGTCCAGGCAGGGGCTGCGTTCCTTCCAGAGGACATCTGATGTGAAGAGATCATTGTTCATTACATCAGGGGAGGTGATCTGCTAGCACTGGGCAGGTGCTCCAATGTATTTGGTTTGCAAACTATAGATTTTCTTTGCTATGTGTTTCCTTTACACAGATTCTCTTTGTCTAAATTCACAGTATTACCTCTTGCTCAATAGTCCTTCAAATATCACCCCAAACAACAATGGTGGTAGTGGGGTCACAGAGAAATACCCAAATAGGTCTTCCGTATTATATCAGTGAATAATTTCCTAAAGGAGACAAAAGATACTGATGACATGAATATTAGTATCTATTAGTTTGGCAGTAGAGTTATTGTTAAAATGGTGGAATTTAGGGACATATTTTGGTTATTTTATAAGCTGCATTACTCTGCCTTTACCTATGAAGCCCAATGATAGATTTCTTAAAGGAAGTGACAAAACATTAGAACGATCATAACCTTGGAAAAGTAAAATGACAACCAGTGAAACTGTCAACTACTTGGATGAAAGGCGTATTGTGTTACCCCCAGTGTGGAGGGACAACACTGAAATTAGATAAAAGCTTTGTTGCTGTTTAGTTGCTAAGCCCTGTCTGACTCTGTGATCCCCACAAACTGTAGCCCACCAGGCTCCTCTGTCCTTGGATTTCCTAGGCAAGAATACTGGAATGGGTTGCCATTTCCTACTCCAGGGGATCTTCCCAACCCAAGTATCAAACCCATGTCTCCTGCATTGCAGGTGGGTTCTTTACCACTGAACCACCAGGGAAGCCAAGATGAGTTAGGGAAGGGAAATTGCTGACAACGTCAGCTCGTGTCTTTGGGAAACTCAGTCTTGTGGTCACTGATGTCTCTCACGTGTTTGCTTTAGTGCCCCCGTGGGGAGTCACAATGTTGGATTCTGACGTATTTTTAAAAATCTGAGTTAGAGCCAATGGACTGAACTTGATTAATTGGATAAACAAATAATCCTGCAGCATAAACTGTTCTCCACCTGGAATGCTCTGCTCATGTTGAGGTTAAGAATACAGATGAAAAAATGTCTGCATCCCTGAAGAAAGGGCAGTTCAGAAAAGAGGTCCAGAACCCCCAGCTCAGGCCCAAGGAGGCCACTTGCCAGCTGAGTGACCTTGAGCAAGTCAGTTTCTTCAAGGGTCTCTCTCTTCCTGGGTCAGATGAAGGCGGCTTATTTGGAGGGCTAGAAGAGAAAAGCAAAATGAGATTGTGCCTGTGATATTCTTCTCAGTGTACCCGGGGAATATATGTGATTGCTATTAGTACTACTGACAGTAAGCAGATGCTGTTGCTGTTTTAAAGTAAGAGGTACATTCACAAAGGTGCATGTGGGTCTTTCCATGAAAAAAAAATAAGAAAGAACCAGGAAGGTCTCAATACCTGCTTCCTCAAAGTGAAGAGAAGACCCATTTCCTTGTTCTGTGATCTCTGTGCAGCTTTGAGAGCAGGGTCTTACAGCTGATACATTTTATTCTGTTTCTGGCTTGCCTACATTAGAATGCAAGACAAGACTTATTTATTTTCCTCTGGGGAAAATGTACTCATTGACCCAAGCACCTGATCGGTGACAGGTATGAACATACTATTGAAAAAACACAAAACCTTTTAATCTTGTATTGGAGTATAGCTGATTAACAATGTTGTGACAGTTTCAGGTGATCAGTAAAGGGGCTCAGTCATATATATACATGTATCCATTCTCTACCCAAACTCCCCTCCCACCCAAGCTGCCACATAGCATTGAGCAGAGTTCCATGTGCTATCAAACATACTCGTATCTGAAAGCAAAAGCTATGTCGCTGCGTTAATTTTATGTCAAGTCAGAATCATAGCAAACCTGCTGTCTGTGAATGTCTTTAAAAGGGTCACATGTTGGCAAGTGGCATACCAGAACTCATTCAGTTGTGAGCAACTGGAGCAACCGATTTCTTCAGGGTGGAGAATTCCAAAATGTTCACCTCTGACCCTGGCTTCTGTGGGTTTGTGCATCTTGTCTGTTCACTTGGGTTTGTGCTCCTGGGCTCCGGGCCACAAAGGACTCTCCCTTATATATGAGGCTCCTGCACTGTGGCCGGTAGAGAGTGGCTTGAAGCAAAGCTGAATTAAAAAAGAAAGAAGTAGGAAAAGCGAAATGGGAACAGAGAGATGGGTAACAAAAGAAGGAGAGGGGTGGCGAGAATTTCAGCCTCATATCTAGCTGTTGATCAAATTGTTACATTAGAGATGTAACCAGTTGTTACAATAGAGAGCAGTGCAAGTGAAGGATGTTTCTCGTTTTCCTGGATTCCAGAAGAAGTAGCTGTCCAAAGGAACAGGTCAGAGGTGCCCAAGCCAGAAGGGGTATGGGGGTGAACGTGTGCGCGCCCAGCAAGAAGCCGGCAGCCTCTTGCAAGAAGATGGTGGAGGGGGACACTGTCCACCGGGAGATAGGGGAGCGACTGAGGCATCGCTGCTGGCACCTGGTTCATCCTCAGTCCCAAGAACTCGGCAAAGGGGACTATGTCACTGATGTTACCCCTTTAAAATCCCCTACAAAGGGACGGCCGTTCTGGAGACCAGTGGGTTTCTTAATTAAGTCCAATACAGTGATGTTTCTTCCAGGCCTGAAATAAAGGACTGTGTGTCAGGCTGAGGACCAGCTGAGTAGCTGGTTTGGGTTTTTCGGGCTTCGTTGTCTAAAAATAACACAATATAACCACACACACACACACACACACACACACACACACACACACACACACAGACGGAGGCCGAAAGTAAGACGAGCAGGGGGGCAGATCCACTAGGCTTTCGCCACACCCACACCTCCTGAAGGCAGGGACAGACGAGCGGCCCGAATCGTGTGTCCTGCTGTCTCCTCGTGCTTCTTGAAAGCGTTAGTGTCTCAGTTGTGTCCGACTCTTTGCGACCCCATGGGCTGCAGCCCACCAGGCTCCTCTGTCCATGGGGTTCTCCAGGCAGAAATGCTGGAGCGGGTTGCCATTTCCTGCTCCATTTGTCTGGATATATGCTTTTATTTCTTTGTAATGTGGTTGGTCATCTTCCCTTGAGGCGTGTGGATGAAAAGGAGAGTGGATAACCCAAGAAAATCAAAGTCTCTTGGGCAAAAGAGGGATTGTGGATGCTGGCGAATAGCCAATAGTGGTCACTGCAAACTTTCTTCTTTTAAAAAGGATTTAACTTCACAAACATGCCTGTTATGTTCCACTCGTGAGTCATGCTCTTTACCAGGTTTAGAAAGCATCCTTCAATTCTAGTTCAATGCTGTTCAATCATAATGAACATTTATTTTATTGAATGTCCTCTGTCATCAAATGTGATTACTATGTTATAAATTTTGCTATAGCATAATATGTTGAACTTGCAGTTTTCTCAGTACTAATAGAGCGTCAAATTAATGAGATTTAAAACTGATTGGCTGTAGTGGGTATGTCTCAATTTGTGATTAAAATGGTATTTATGATTCTTTATTTGAAATGTTCACATCTAAGTTGTAACAGGTGTGCAGAGATTCCGTTCTCTGGACCACGTGCAGATAATGTAGCTCATGTGCCCATCATAGGATAAACCCCTAGTAACTACAACTAATGCATATTAATGAGCAAGGCAGCCAGGAAAGGAAATTCAGCAGTGGAAGGAGGTTCTGTGGCCCAAGAACCTGCAGAGACTTGTCCACTCAGAGAGGAAGGCAGGAAGCCCTCAGGTACTATTGCCTGGGCTGCACGGAGAACCACCCCTCCTCTGTCGGAGCCACGGTTAACTTGCCCGTCAGACCCATTTAGACACCGGCGAGTGCCCAGAAGAACGTTCCATTGTAACGGGACCTTGAGCAGGTCGGCTTCTCTACGGCCGGGGTCTCCTCATGTGGCAGCACTGTGCCCCCTGCCCTTCTCAGGAGCCCCGGCGCCTGAGCACGAGGCTGGCCTCTGGCCGGAGGCTTCTGCCGCGCTTCTCTCTTCACGCTGGTGGCCCAGATGGTAAGGAATCTGCCTAGGAAGCAGGAGCCCCGGCTTCCATCCCTGGGTTGGGAAGATGCCCTGGAGAAGGGAATCACTACCCACTCCAGTATTCTTGTCTGGAAAATTCCATGGACAGAGGAGCCTGGTGGGCTAGAGTCCCTGGGTCGCAAAGAGTTGGACACGACTGCCACTAACACTTTCCCCTTCTCTCTAAGTAAAGACTTTGGTTTTTCGGTGAACATGATGCCTCCTTGTTATAAAACATTCAGCTCCTAGAGAAAAGCACAAAGAAGAAGAGAAAAATCACCCTGCATCTCACCCTCCACAGACGCCAGTATCACCTCGGTGTCCACCTCACTCCCGGAGTCAGTCTCTGTGAAACCTACAGACGGAAGGATCCTCAGATGTGGATGCAAACGCAAATACACATGACGTCACTGCATAAAAGGTGAGTCATGCTAGACATGCTCTTTTCTGCTTAAATATCAATCTTCATTTCATATGAAGTTGAGAGAAGAAAATGCAGTAAAAATGAATGGACTGTTGAACTTCTATAGATATATTAGGTCCCAAAGTTGCCTCTAGTGTTGAGGAATTACAGTAACTACGTAGAGTTCAGGCCACCTTACCCGCCTCCTAAGAAACCTGTATGAAGGTCAACAGTTAGAACTGGACATATAACTGGCTCAAACTGAGAAAGGAGTATAGTAAGGCTGTACATTGTCACCCTGCTCATTTAACTTATATGCGGAGTACATCATGAGAAACACTGGGCTGGATGAAGCACAAGCTGGAATCAAGATTGCCGGGAGAAATATCAACAACCTCAGATATGCAGATAATACTACATTAATGGAAGAAAGCAAAGAGGAACTAAAGAGCCTCTTGATTTGAAAGTGAAAGAGGAGAGTGAAAAAGCTGGCTTAAAACTCAATATTTAAAAAATGAAGATCATGGCATCCAGTACCATCATTTCATGACAAATAAATGGAGAAACAGTGGAAACAGTGAGAGACTTCATTTTCTTCAGCTTCAAAATCCCCATGGATGGTGACTGTAGCCATGAAATTAAAAGACGCTTGCTCCCTGGATGATAAGCTATAACAAATCTAGATAGTCTAGACATCACTTTGTTGACAAAGCCTGTCTAGTCAAAGCTATAGTTTTTCCAGTGGTCATGTACAGATGTGAGTTGGACTATAAAGAAAGCTGGGCATCAAAGAATTCATGCTTTTGAACTGTGGTGCTGGAGAAGACTCTTGAGAGTCCCTTGGACTGCAAGGAGATCCAACCAGTCCATCCTCAAGGAGATCAGCCCTGAAGATTCATTGGAAGGACTGATGCTGAAGCTGAAGCTTCAATACTTTGGCCCCCTGATGGGAAGAACTGACTCATTGGAAAAGACCCTCATGCTGGAGAGATCGAAGGCAAGAGGAGAAGGTGGTGACAGAGGATGAGATGGTTCGATGGCATCACTGACTCAGTGGCATGAATTTGAGCAAGCTGTGGGAGATAGTGAAGGACAGGGAGGCCTGGTGTGCTGCAGTCCAGGGAGTCACAAAGAGGTGGACACGACTTGGCGAGTGAGCCACAGCAATGGAGAACTCCGGACTATTTTCTGGCAGTTTTCAATGGTGGACAATGTGGGTTGACTCTGCTCTGAACAGCCAGGTAAGAGGTTCTTGCCTGTCTTCCCATCTCCCTTCTCCACCTCCTCATTTTTTCCTTATCTCTTGTAAGCATGATACCTGGGGCCTGCTTGTTTGCTTTTTCTTCCTCTTCCTATGGTCTTCAGTTATGGCGCCTTCCTTATCACCTAAATCACTTTTCTGCTTCTGACCAGATTACTGATTCAAAAAGAGAAAGTTTAGTCTTGAATCTTGTGAAGCAGAGATGCACATCTCATTTTGTGCAGACAGGTTAGCATGACGTGGACTCTCTTTAGTCACTGCTTTACCATCTGAAGGTATCATCTGAAGTTATTATTTTGAGGGGGTCTATTTATTAAAATATAAGTTAAATAAGCAGAGTGACAATACATAGCCTCGATGTACTCCTTTTCCTATTTGGAACCAGTCTCTTGTTTCATGTCCAGTTCTAACTGTTGTTTCCTGACCTGCATACAGATTTCTCAAGAGGCAGATCAGGTATTCCCATCTCTCTCAGAATTTTCCACAGTTTATTGTGATCCATACAGTCAAAGGCTTTGGCATAGTCAATAAAACAGAAATAGATGTTTTTCTGGAACTCTCTTGCTTTTCCCATGATCCAGCAGATGTTGGCAATTTGATTTCTGGTTCCTCTGCTTTTTCTAAAATCAGCTTGAACATCAGGAAGTTCACGGTTCACATATTGCTGAAGCCTGGCTTGGAGAATTTTGAGCATTACTTTACTAGTGTGTGAGATGAGTGCAATTGTGTGGTAGTTTGAGCATTCTTTGGCATTGCCTTTCTTAGGGATTGGAATGAAAACTGACCTTTTCCAGTCCTGTGGCCACTGCTGAGTTTTCCAAATGTGCTGGCATATAGAGTGCAGCACTTTTAAGGTTCACATATTGCTGAAGCCTGGCTTGGAGAATTTTGAGCATTACTTTACTAGTGTGTGAGATGAGTGCAACTGTGTGATAGTTTGAGCATTCTTTGGCATTGCCTTTCTTTGGGATTGGAATGAAAACTGACCTTTTCCAGTCCTGTGGCCACTGCTGAGTTTTCCAAATTTGCTGGCGTATTGGGTGCAGCACTTTCACAGCATCATCTTTCAGGATTTGAAACAGCTCAACTGGAATTCCATCACCTCCACTAGCTTTGTTCGTAGTGATGCTTTCTAAGGCCCACTTGACTTCACATTCCAAGATGTCTGGCTCTAGATGAGTGATCACACCATCATGATTTTCTTGGTCTTGAAGATCTTTTTTGTACAGTTCTTCTGTGTATTCTTGCCACCTCTTCTTATAGGTATCAAAAATCACAGCCATCCCCGCTTTTCTTATTCTTTGAATTTTATCTGTTATTTATAAGTGACTAATACAAGATGCTCCCTAGCATACGTTTGCAGCAACCCGGGATCCGGGAAGCGATTTCCTTTACCTGTGAGTGACAGGCTGGCAAGTGGGCAGGGGTGGTAAACCTGGCCGTGTTTATGGTCGTGTGTTGTGTGTGTGTGTTTTCCCTACAGATGAGTCATTTACTCGTTTGTTTGTTCCCTTTGGGTTGATGCACTCGAATAGCTCCTGTGTACCTGCCGCGGTCTGGGGAACTTGCAGGGGCTGGAGGCCTGGTGGCGCCCAGCAGCCCTGGTCCCTGTCCTCAGGGGACTCACAGTCCAGAACCTTCTTTTCCCTGGAACCTTCGGCACCCTCCTCTCAGCAGCAGGCTGTGTTGGCTGTTTATAATCTACTAAGCTGGGGAGCTAAATTATTTACAGACTCTTTTTAGGAGAGCATCCAAAGGCTTCAAGGCAGTTTCTGTTTCTGAGGCCTATGGTCAGAGCTCCTTTGAGAAACACTGCCCTTCTCTTATTTCTCTCTCTCTCCTTTGCCCTCAGCATACCACAGATTCAGGGCAGATCTCTTGCAGGAATCATTCCTAGGGGAATGTCTGAGCCCTTTTGAATATGTCCCTCTCTGTTCCCTTGAATTAAACTCACTTGTGGGCCCTGATGGGCCTGGAGGAAGAAAATGACACCTCCTAATGAGAATAGAGTGGCCCAGAGCCTGGCGACTGTGTCTGCCCCCCACCCCACCCCATTCTGCTGCCAGGCCCCACCTGCACTGGGGCTCCTCCCCTGGCACTCTCCTGACCCCCACCCCACCTGCTGCAGGCTCTTCCTGCTCCCCTGGTCCTCATGGCACCAGGTCGAGCCTGTCTGTAGGATCTTTCTTAAATGAATGTGTTTCTTTGGGTGCCCCCAGTGCCAGGACTGTGCTTCAGGGAGAGGACTGGGAAGAGAGCACAGGGGACCGGGTACTGGGGACACTGGGTAGGGGTGGTTAGATTTTTAATTCAGGCCGAGATCAGCAAAACTGAACTGGGGAACGGGTGGAGGAAGGGGTGGGGAGAAGGATTTGGAAACTTAAGGGAACACAGTAGGGAAGAAGGTCTGCATAGAGGCACATAACTGGTTGGTGCTGGAGCTGGCCTTGGAGGCTGCGTCCTCCTGACTCTCGCCAGTGCCCACATGAACATTTATTTAGTCATCTCCCAGGCACAGGCCTCATCTCAATTGCTGCTTGCCTAAGGAAGGCACTTCTACCGTACCAGGTTAGGACAGGTTCCCTGTGATAGGTTCTCACAAGGTCGTATGACCTTCACCAATCACCGCCCACCCAGTGAGTGCTTGAGTGCTAACCTGCACAACGCCTGCCTGCCTTCCAGGGGTCATGCTGGTCTTGTTCCCCCCAGAAGCCCCAGTAAAATATCTGGAACATATTAGGCTCTCAAAATGTTTGTGGAATGACTGAAGGAATATATGCTTGAGCTGTAGATTTCTGATCTTCTTTACAAGCTTTTGGGCTGAGATATTCATCTACCTCCGTCAAGACTTCCTGGCAAAGAGAGAGATTGACTGTATAATCATTGCAATTCACATACATTTTATCTCCAGCCAGTTTCATTTTACTCCACACAAACATACAAATAAAAAATATTTATGTGAACTTCCAGAGAGATACATGGGAAATGAAGAAGCCACTTAAAGCCAAGGTGAGGGATAGTGTATTTGCCGTCAGAAGCCAATTTAATCAGCTCCAGTCCTCTGAGGGACAAGGAAGGCAGGGACCTCGGATCTCAGAGAAAAGCCTCCTAACTCCACACTCTGGTTCTGTGACCCCTCTGCTTGTAGTTCCCACATCACATAGCTGCTTCGGTTTCCAACATGAAGAGTTATTGACATTTTGAATTTTTGGATTACAATTAAATTTCAGGACTTTGCGTGGGTTTTGTTCCGAACTGTTGGGAGATCCTGAGATGGTGAGATGAGGAAACAGATGGGGAGTAAGTGAGGCAGTTATAAGAAAGCAGAGCCCCTAAGGGGGGTAAGGAGAGAGAGAGAGAAAGAGGGCAGAGTTGTGCTCTCAACACCAGCATTGGCCTCTTCTTGAAAATCTCCTCATATTAATTGAAGGAGCCCAGGCTGGGAGATAGGGGACTTATTAAATGATGCTTGACTGAGTTCCTGTTACATTCCAGGCACTCGGCTGGGCCCAGGAGAAAAAACACAGGGTCCCATTTAAAAAATTTATTTATTTTTTAATTGAAGGGTAATTTCTTTATAAAATTTTGTTTTCTGCCAAATATCAACATGAATCAGCCATGGTATACATATGTCCCCTCCCTCTTGAACCTCCAATAATCATACCAAACTCCTTGAATTTCTGTACTAATCAAATGCATATGTGTGTGCTAAGCTGCTTCAGCCGTGTCTGACTCTGTGCCACCCTAAGAACTCCAGCCAGCCAGGCTCTTCTGTCCATGGGATTCTATGGGCAAAAATACTGGAGTGGGTTGCTGTGCCCTCCTCCAGAGGATATTTTCAACCCAGGGACTGAACCTGTGTCTCTTACATCTGCACTGGCAGGTGGGTTCTCTACCACTAGCGCCAGCTGGGAAGCCCAGGATGTTTCTTGTCATAAATATGCAGAGACAGGAGTTGGTGGAGGTCGTGGGGGCCCTTTACACTGAATAACCAGGAACAAGCTCTTTGGAAATGTACCTGTTACACCGAGAGCTGAAAAATAAGCTGTGCAGAGAAGGAAAAAGCACTTCTGACAGAAGGCACTGCGGATGCAAAGGTCCTGAGGCAGAGATGAGCTCTGTGAGCTGGAGGGACTGGAGGGCTGGAGCGTAGGTGGGGCAGAATGAGTAGGGGTTATTGGCACCAGGTGAGGATGGGCAGGGGGCGCGGGACAGTTGTGCTGGGGTGGGCAGGCATGCTGGAAGGTTGGACAGTAGGGATGGTGAAGAGTTTTGAGCTGTGATTCGCCCTGGTTTCAGTTTTACAGATGTCACCTTGGCTGCTCTAGGGGGCAAGGAATATGATGAGAATGAAGGATGTGGAAGAAATGAGAGGAGGCTGCCAAGGCAAACTGTTGAATAAGGATGAAGGCACTGGAGAAGCAAGGGGACCAGTTTGGAAGCTTCCAGGTTTTATCTCTAGTCTTGTGGTCCTAGAATCTCATCCTCAGTTTCCCCATCTGCTAAACAAGAGCTCCTCTCGAATGTTTTCTCCTAGCCCTGGTATCTTGGAGGGTCTGTTGACTCCTGTCCCCGGGAGCTTTTCCAAGGTCTGTGTCTGTTTGGTTTTTCTCTCTCAAAGCTGCAAAACCCTCACTGGAAAGAATTTTGATTTGTGGCTTAAAGATAAGTCTAACTTTCTAAAGTCTGTTCGTATGCTAAGCACGTGACTGCCCTGCTTGTTGGTGGGAGGCGGTGAGTGAGGGTGCTACATTATTAATAAAAT
Source organism: Madoqua kirkii (assembly GCA_006408675.1). NCBI lineage: Eukaryota > Metazoa > Chordata > Mammalia > Artiodactyla > Bovidae > Madoqua > Madoqua kirkii. The sequence continues at coordinate 23,920 of SJYC01019035.1, read as the reverse complement.
ACGAATACATTAAAAACACGTATGTACATGTAACTTATTAGGAAACGTGATTGTCGGCTGAGCTTTTTGGCAAGTGGTGGGAAGTGTGTGTTTGCCTCTAACCTTTGAAAGCTCTTGATCAGGCTGGGGTCTTTGTTTCCAGCAAAGCCCTTGACCCCTCGTGGTTTCAGTTCTGTTTACTCTTGGCAAGCGTTTCTGGTTCAAAGGGAGAATCTTTAAAAGCTGGATTGGGAAAGTCTATAAAATCTTAACGCATCTTTGACATCAAATAGCTCTTTCAAAGCAGTGATTTGATGAAGTAAATAGGAGCGCGGCAGCGCAAGCCATATGGAACGCATTTTCCATAACTGCTGTGCACTTGAATAACAAAGGAGAAAAGTTCTTGGCACGGGGAGTTTGGGATTTTAATGACCCTTAAATATTTGGCTTAGTTGCCAGATGTGTTTTACCAGGCTGAAAACCCCAAGGATAAGCCCTGCCTTTCTCTTTGGCAAAACATAAGCTAACATGATGTTGCTGTTCATGAAAAGATGTTTGTGCCTCATTGCAGAAAGCTTAATTCACCATGATTTCCTTAATTATCCACCGCCCTCCCCCACACTGGCATCACTCCCAACAGGCCTCTGAGCGTGGTTTCTGGTTTGAGACACTGAGCTGTTTGACGATGCCGCAGATACGCTTTAATTATTCAAAATTGGGATCAAAGGGTTGAAACGTTTCTCCAGAGCGAGTGTGGTGCATGAAACTGGGGCGGGGCAGGAGGCTTTGGCATCCTGGCGTCAGTGGCTCTGCCCTAAGTGACCGAGTCGCTGCACAATGCACTTGCTGCTTTAAGCTAAACTGGAGCAGCATCGCCTTCCAGCTGTTACTGGCAGGTTCTGCTTATGATTATGAATGAACCTACCTCTGCTAAAAGCACAGACATACGTGTTCGCTACCTCTCTAAATTGTCCTCTTGAAAGTCCTGATTTCTCTTGATGTCCGTTTACTTCTTGGACCATCCGTGTGTGGAAATGCAAAGTGGTTCTCATTTCAAGACAGCCTCAAAACTCGTTTATCCAGTTTTTGTGCTCTGATCAGTGGATAGTGGATTCCTAGCAACCTTCCCCAAGGGAGTTGTACCTTTGCAAGTTCAGTAGGAAGGGCCTTCATTGAGACAGAGCCAGGCATCCACATTTCATAGATGAGGAGACCAAGACTGGGCTAGAAGTGACTTGCCCAAGGCCAGAACCACGGTCACAATCTCCCAAATTCATGAGCAGTTTGGCCCACAGTGACTACTGTTTACGAAAGTGAAATGTTTCTTCATGAAGATGCTGATTTCCCGACACAGGAGGTTTCTAAGAGTGTGCCCTTCAGGAGCGGAGTGGTAGTAGTAGTCATGTAAGCTACTCAGTCATGTTTGCCTCTTTTTGACCAGGTGGTCTGTAGCCCGCCAGGCTCTTCTGTCCGTGGGAGTCTCCAGGCAGGCATATGGGGCTGGGTAGCCATTCCCTTCTCTAGAGGATCTTCCAGACCCAGGGACTGAACCCAGGTCTCCTGCATTACAGGCAGATTCTTTACCATCTGAGCCACCAGGGAGGGAGGGGCAGATGAAAGGGAGCAAACATGCACCCCGCTCTGAGCTAGAGACTTCAGTGTTGCTTAGTCTTCCATTAAAACAAAATCCAAAACATTTTATAGAAAAAGAAACTGAGTTAGAGACAGTAAGTGACTGTGATGTCGCAGAGCCAGGGGTAGCTCCAGAGCCCATGCCCTTCCCGAGATGGGACAGTCAGGCCCTGCATGTGGCTGCACAAGGTCCGGAGACGCGGAGCTGGACCCAGTGGATGGATCATTGCCTTTCCCAATTCCTGTTGCCCTGGAGGAGACTCTGCATGCCCCTTCTCAGCTTGGCAGAGCCCCAGGAATGAATCCACTTCCCATCCTTGCTCATAGATGGATATGGAAAAAGCCCAGGTCCCCCTGTAAAATTGGGAGAAGGTTCAGAGAGGCCCAGACCAAATGGCGGATATTGGAGTACACTTAAAAAATTAAGCGCATTCTGCTCACTCATTGAATCAAAGTTCTCTGCCTCACAGTGCTCAGAGCTGTGGGCAGGCTGGGATGGTCACCAGAAAGGAGAGATGGACCACTGCCCCCTCCCTTCACCCCGCCCCCGCCCCTCACCTGGCCAGCTCTGGTAGGAGTTTCCTCCTGACTAACCACTGACTGCCTCCCTCCCCTCCATCAGCTATACTCCTGGGATGGGCAGTGGGGAGTGTGACAGTGCATCAAAGAACAAACATCATCAAGGGGGAAAGAGATCCTACCAAGGGGATGCAGGGAGCCCAGGCCGACCAGGGAGTCATCAGGGGCTGACGAGCCCAGGCCGAGAGCCGGAGAGTGAGGCTGGAGAAGGGTCAGGAGCGCCCAGGACGGGTCTCAGCCACCCCTGGGGAGGCTCCGGAGTTCCTGCCCCTCACTGCGTCCTCATCCCTGCACCCAGACAAGCAGGAGACCGCTCAGCCCTGACGTGGGTTGTGCCGATTCCTGAACGTAGTTTCCAGGTGCAGAGGCTGCAAGCATCGAGGACTGTTAGTCGCCTGGAGCTAGAGTGGGTGAGGGGAGCCACTCTGGGGGTCTCCACTGGGTTGGCTCCCTGGCAGTGCCAACTCCCCAGTCATTGGGCAGAGTGAGTGGTATGAGGATGAGCAAGCACTGGGTTGAAACCAGGCGGCTTTGTGTACTTCCAGGCATGTTAATTAAATATGGGGATTATATACCCCAAATCATCACAGAAAGTAGATTTATCGTACCTCATTACCAGATTTTACACACTCCACTTGGGTGAGACTGATGCTCTGTATTATAAAAGAATGCTGGATTTTATGGTCCCAAACCGTCAGATATTAAGAGAGAAGCATTCAGAAATGACAATGATGAGAGGTGAGGTGGTGCTCGTCAGCCCCTGATGAGATGCTGAAGCTGAACAGAGTTCACGTGGGCCCCATACTCTCTGAGTGCACCACAGGCAAGAGGGTTCACCGTGAGTTCAGGTGAACTTGACCCAGCTTATGTCCTGTCAGTGCCCATGGCCTTCTTTCTCCACTTCTCAGATTGCCTTGTGATGTTCACAGGCTCATGATGGGTGTAAGAGGTGTGTGGAGGGCTGTATGTGTGTGTGTGTGTGGGGGTGAAGGATGTGTGTGTGTAGGGGTGCGATTTGTGTGTATATAGGGGTAAGGGGTGTATGTGTGTGTGGGTAGATAGAAGTGTCTGTGTAAAACTTAAATATGAATATCTTAACTTCTGTCACAGGAATAGATTAAAATGTCAGATCTGCTGCTGCTGCTGCTGCTGCTGCTAAGTCGCTGCAGTCGTGTCTGACTCTATGCGATCCCATAGACGGCAGCCCACCAGGCTCCTCTGTCCCTGGGATTCTCCAGGCAAGAACACTGGAGTGAGTTGCCATTTCCTTCTCCAGTGCAGGAAAGTGAAAAGTGAAAGTGAAGTCGCTCAGCCATGTACGACTCTTAGTGACCCCATGAACTACAGCCCACCAGGCTCCTCCATCCATGTGATTTTCCAGGCAAGAGTATTGGAGTGGGGTGCCATTGCCTTCTCCGTCAGATCTGCTAGACTCTTAATAAAAAAAGCAGCAGGCCTCCAACCAGTTCCTTCTCACCTGCTTCCTGTCCCCTGGAGGCAGCACTTCAGCTCCTAGCTGCTGCTGTCTGTGTTCACCTTTACATTTCTAAGGACCACACCTGTGCTTTATTTTTCCTGTGTGCCATATTAGGCGTGATCTGGGGCTTCCTGCCATGGAAGATGAGGGTTCAGCCCTCTTCTGCCTTCTCCCACCATCCCACACCCTCCCACACGCATATTCCCCTCCTCCAATTTTCCTAACATAGTTACCGTCCATTTTGGTTCCATAAACTGTTTTGTGATCATGGAAATGTTACTCGCAGTGAGTGTGCTCTGTCTTTTGACCCTGTTGGCCTTCTTCTGCAGCTGTGTGTTTTGTCCAGATTGTATGTGCCCTTGCCTGGCTCCTGTGCATCCCAGGCTGGCTGTGCCTTCCGGAAGGTGAGCCTGCTGGGTACGCGCTCCTCGGCTCTAGAGCCCGCCACGCCCACCTCAGCCTGGGAGGGCCTCCGCTTCTCCCCTCCATTTTCTGTGCCCCAGCTTCTGCTTCTTGGATCCCACCCTCCTCTCCAGTTTTGATCACTTCCTCGCTGGATAGGTGACTTCCTCTCAAAGTGCAAGATGACTCATTTTGAAAGACTGCACAGGTCGCGTTGTTGTCCTCACTCAGCCGTGTCCGACTCTTTGCGACCCCATGGACTGCAGCATGCAAGGCTTCCCTGTCCTTCACTGTCTCCAGGAGTTTGCTCGAATTCATGTCCATTGAACTGGTGATGCCATCCAACCATCTCATCCACTGTCATCCCCTTCTCCCCCTGCCTTCAGTCTTTCCCAGCATCAGGGTCTTTTCCAATGAGTCAGTTCTTCGCATCAGGTGGCCAAAGTATTGGAGCTTGAACATCAGTCCTTCCAATGAATATTCATTCAGAACTGATTTCCTTTAGGATGGACTGGTTTGATTTCCTTGCCATCCAAAGGACTCTCGAGAGTCTTCTCCAGCACCACAGTTCGAAAGCATCAGTTCTTCAATACTCAGCCTTCCTGATGGTCCAAGTCATACATCTGTACACAACTACTGGAAAACAGTAGCTTTGACTCTATGGATCTTTGTTGGCAGAGTGATGTCTCTGCTTTTTAATACACTGTCTAGATTTGTCATAGCTTTTCTTCCAAGGAGCAAGTGTCTTTTAATTTCATGGCTACAGTCACCATCTGCAGTGATTTTGGAACCCAAGAAAATAAAATCTGTCACTTCAGGAAGACCTATTTTCCTTCCTGAACACTAGACTGCTCATTAGCTGGGTGTAGTGTCCTAGGTTGCAAGTCTCTAGTTTTGTTCCCAGTTTTGAATTATCTTTTGGGTTCCAGTATTGCTGTTGATGACATAGACAGTAGATTTGTCTGTGACCTGCTGTTTCTTTCTGGAAACTTTCAGTATTTTCTTTCCCTCTCAGTGATGATGAGATATTTCACAATGATGTCCCTTTGTATTGATCTCTGTGCTGTCACTGAGCTCAGCTTTCAAAGGATCCTTTCAGTCTGGAAATACATGTCCTTTGGGGACATTGTTTTGTTTCCTTGATACTTTTCTTTTCTTTCTAGAATGCCTAGCACTCAAATATTGTTTCTGTGGATTGATTGTCTAGCATTTTTTTTTTTTTAGCTTTTCCTCTTCCAGTTTTGGTTGTATTTGACAAGTTTTATTTATTCTTGTTATTATTTTTTCAACAAAGTACAATTGCTATTTTATGGATGTAGTATTTTCTTATCTCTCGAAGGATATTACAACTGTGATTGTTTTTCCTTCTTGTATCTCTCTGTTCGCTTATTTATTATTGGTGAGCAGAGACGTCCCTCAAATGCTTGGAGATTCTTGATTGTCTGCACTTGTTTGAGGAAACAGTCAGATGACTGGTCAGGAAGATAAATGTGGAGGGGCCAGGCCTGTCAGCTGAGGCTTGGCTGTCTAGACATGGGGCTTAGACCTGGACGTGCCTGTTTCTGCCCCTGTCCTACACCCTACCCTCTGCCAGTCATTCCCCAGGAGCCCAAATGTCAGTGCTGTGGGCCTCATCTCTCAGACCGGTCACTTTGCTCAGGAAGAGTTTTCTCTGGGGAGTCAGGCTGGGCTGGGTGGTCCTGATCTCCCTGCTCTGGATGTCAGCTTCTTCTCATTCTTCCTGTCTTCAGGCTGTGCCTGTGCTCATCCCCAAGTTGTCCCTGTCGACTAAGTCCTGAGCCCCCGTGACTCATGATCTCCAGTAAGCAGTACTAGCAGGGCCCTTAGCTGGATGGTGGAGAGGGCAACCACCTGACTGTGTGGGGAGGGGGCTGGGGCCATGGCCGCCCCTCGCACACATTTTCCGGGACTTGTCCTGTTCTATTCTCATCTGCACACTCCACCTTTAGAGCTTCTCTGTGATTCCTACTCTTGAGACTGTTGAGGGTTCTGTGGTCTTATCGGATGTAGCTGCTGATAACGCTTCCTCAAATTCTTATGATCTCACCTGCCTCCTGGATCCTTGGCCACTCGCTGGGCCTCAGTTATGGTGGCAGTGACCTTTGCCCCACTGGTCCTGAACATCTGGCTGCCAGAGGCTGACCAGTTGTGTCTCCTCCCTTCTCCTCTTTCTTTCCCACTTAAAAGGGGTTCTGGTATCCCCAGCCAGCCCCAGAAGGGACCCAGCCAGGAGAAAGAAATGGGCTTCAACACACACAAAATTACACCAACTTCTTCCTGGATTCATTGGCCAGGTTGTCTGAGAACAAAATAAATGAATCCACTACAGAACGTCAAGTGGCTGGGAACTGGAGGAGGCCTGCTGACGTGTGCAGACTTGTCTCTGGGTCCATCCTTCTTCCAGATTTGTGAAAAACCTTCTCATCGTCATTCTTTCAACTGACATCATCGCTGACATTGGAGACTTAAGGATGATTGATTTCTTTTTATTTTGCAAGAAATCATAAGAAAACTTGGAGGAGCCAGAGAGAAAATGTTTGGGCATCACTCTTGTTTTTGAGAGTTGAAAACCGTCTGGTACAGCAGTGTAGCTGGGAGCATGTGGCCTGGTGTGTGTGCTCAGTTGTGTCCCGACTCTTTTGCGACCCTTGCCCTGTAGCCCACCAGGCTCCTTGTCCATGGATTTTTCCAGGCAAGAATACTGGAGTGGGCTGCCATTTCCTCCTCCAGGGGCTCTTTCCAACCCAGGAATCGAACTCTTGTCTCTTGCATTTCCTGCGTTGGCAGACAGATCCTTTACCCCTGCACCATCTGGGAGTTTCCCTGAACTGCATTTTCAGGTCTCACTGTGACAGCCTGTCTCCCCTGTAGGCGCCTCCTCCTCTGCCTCTTGCCTTCCCACTAGGTGTGCTGAAGGGTCAACACTTTATCTTGCTTATCTCATAGCTGCAGCACTCAGAAGGATGCTCGGAGTGGTTTCGGTGTCAAAAATACCCATGGCATTGGAGACTGGAAGTCCCTCAGTCATTCCCTTGAAGTCTTGCATAGCTGGGGGCACTGACCTTTGAAGCAGGTAGCGCAGAGGGTCTGTGGGAACAGACGGGGCTTGCACATCTGATATAGGCCATCCAGCTGCAAACAGGCCTTGGCTGCCAGGAGGAGAGATTCCATTGTTTTCTTCTCAAAGATGGTGCAGCATCTCTGGAATGAATGAAAACTTAACTTTAGACATTGCTTCCAGCCCAGGAAAAATTCTTCCTTCTTAACCTCACATCTTTGGCAACATCTGTTTGTCTTGGCAAGACCCACTTGGTATGCTGGCCCTTCCGGCTGTGCTGTCAGTCCTGGGAACAGCATCTTTATCTCCTCCCAGAGCCGAGTCTGTGTCTTGCATGCAGAAACCAGACACATGTCAGTCCTGAGTGAGTTGGCCTTGCCATTCAACCCAGACCATTTCTTAGCTTCAAAAATAAATATATATGTTAACTATGTAAATTGCGAAATGTAGTAATGAACATCTGTGAATCCAAAATTTGATGTAAAAAACTATGCAAGACCAACAATACTGAAGCTCGGCCTCCCTCTCACAAACATAAGCACTTTGCTGGGTCTTGTATGTGTCATTCTCCTGCCTTTCTTTAGATGGTTACCATACATGTATATACTCCGAACAATATATTACCATGTTTTTTTTTTTTTTTTGGTTTAAGTCTATAAAAATTCTATCATGCAGTTAGGTATCCTTATGCAACTTGCTTTTTCTCTCTTGCCATGAGATTTGTGTACAGATCCTTTGTTAATTTTTACTGGTGTTTTCTAGCCCCTTGTGGAACCATACCACAATTTATTTCTCCATTTTCCTTTTAATGAATGTGGTGTTTCTCATCTTTTCTAGAAAAACAAGTGCTCTAAACAGTCTTGTAACCATATCTGGGTGCACATGCAGTATATACCTAAGAATAAAATTACCAGGCCATATGTAAAACTCAAACTAAACTGTACTAGCTGATGCCAAATTGCTTTCTAAAGTGTTTGAGTCAAATCTTATACACTACTAGAGAGAGGATTAAGTCCTATTAATGTATATCTTCTCTGGCACTTTATATTGTCAGATTCTTTAATTGGATGTGAAAATACTTTCCATCTTGTTTTCAACTTAAATTTTCTTGATTCCATAATGAGGTATCTTTTCAAAAGTTCATTAGCTATTCTAATTCCCTTTTTTGAGGATACCCATTCAGGTCTTTTCCGTAGTTTTCAGTTGGATGGTGTGTCTCTTTCTCATTGATTTTTTAGGACTTAAAAATATATCAATATATTCTGGATTCTAATTATTTGACCTCATATATATCTGGCAGATGTCTTTCCCTGTTTGAGCTATTGTCTTACCTTCTTTTGAGTGTCTTTTGACACCTGAAGTTTTTAATTTTAGTGTAGGTTAAAGTGATCAGTCTATTCTTTTATTCTTGAATGGCTTATTTTACATGTGGATAATCAAGTCAGCTGTCCCAGCACCAATGAAATAGTCCTACTGTCTCCTACTTACTTGAAAAATCAGCTTCTTAAAAAAAGTTATGTGTATATATGATGGATCTGTTTTTTGACTTTCTGTTTCGCGCCTTTGGTCAGTTTGTCAGCCACTGCGCCAGTACCACCGTATCCATTTAATGATTCTCGGTGACTGATGGGGCAGTTTCCCCTCCCTTTGGCTTATATGGTACCTTGACTACTTTTGTTCCTGGTTGCCTACATAAGAATTCATTAAATATGCATAAAATATGGTCTAAAAGTGGATGTCCTCATATACCCTGTTAACAAAGTTGATTTCCCAAACTCTTTCATATTTTTGAAAACTGTTTGTTTGAATCAAGTTCAGGTAAAGTCCGTTCCAAGAGTTTATTGTGGTTAGGGCGTTGCTGTTACATTACCTTAGTGTCATTTAGGATGTTGCCTCTGTTGCATCGATGTCTTGTAAATAGGAAAGAGACTTGATCAGATTCAAGTTCATTGTGGGGAGGGGGGAGAGGCCAGACTACTTGATAGGTTTTAGAAAATATGCACTTCTGCAGGGGATGTACAGTATTTAATTGTTTCTCTCTTGTGCTGATAGTGACCGTGGATCATCATGCTTAAACCTATTAGTTCTCTAGGGATTACAAAATGACAGCATTTGAATTCTATCATTCTTTCCTCCTTATCAGGCTGGAATTATTTTGTAGAGAAAATTTCCTCTAACTGTTAATTACTTGGAGGTACATTTTATGAAGGAAAATAGGACAAGTTGGACAAGAATCAATTATCCACACTGAGCAATGCCAATTGATTCTTTCTTTACCAGTTTTTGAAACGGCTTCCTCCAAAGGTAACAAATACATTTTAAAAAGTATTACAAGTTCTTGGGTTAGAAACTGTCACAACATTGTTAATCTACTATACCCAAATACAAAATAAAAAGTTAAACAAATATATTCTTGGGTTAAATCTGCATTCTTTAGTCCCTTATAGTTACTATTCTCACTGATGTCCAAATTGCCCCATCTATGGCCATGGGAGCTGCTTCAAGGTGGATCCTGCAATTTATTTTTTACCTAACCCAGTTGTTCTGTTTGCTTTTCTGAAATCAGAAATTACAAAATATTCTAGGCTCATCTTGGACATTTTCAACTGCAGACCTAGAATTAGCCATTTGTCCAAAAGTCCTGGTTCATATTAGTGCAAAATGTTATTCAGAAAAACTAGTCTCTGCATTAGCAGGCTTTATTACTAGTAACTTAGTCATTGTTTCGGACTGTTAGAATGAACAGAGATAGAGAATATGCACTTATATAACAGACCGACAGACAGACATGTGCGTGAGCCATACAACGTGGGTTCTCAGGTTGATGACTGCATGGCCTTTATTTAACTTTATCAATCTTACTTCTGTAAGATTTCCCCTCTGTGGCATTAATATCATTTTGAGTTCTCACCCAAGTGTATGGAAGTATTTTTTGGGGAAAAATTTTGGATGAGAGTTGGTATCTCCATGTAGTTTTAATTTACATTTGTCTTCTTTTGAGCAAGTTGAAAATTATGTGAGTTCTGAGGTAGACGTGTATGTGTTTATTCATTTATTTATAAATCAACTTGTCAAGTTGCACTAAAAACCTTGTTGGGAATCTTTATTAGAATCGAATAGAATCCATAGGCCAATTATTCTGAACTTGATATTTTTATGATATTGAATTTTTCTGCCCATGAACTCCGTCTATTTCTTTATGTGTTTAGTTCTTCTTCAATGTCTTTCAATAAATCTTTTTAATCTCTCCCACAAAGGTCTTGTGTATCTTTTGTTAGAGGTGCCTAAGTCCTTTATGCATTTTGTTGCTATTATAAATAGCAACAAATGGAATCTTATAAAATTTCATTTATATGTACTTGATAGTAGAGTAAATATAATTTATTTTTGTCTATTGCTCTTAGGTCCAATGATTTTGCTAGTTTCCTATTAATCTAATAATTATATATTCTTTCAGGTTTTCCGTGAAAATCATCATCTAGGGATACTGATGACTTTGTTTTTCTATTCCAGTCCTTCTGTGTTTGACTTATTTTTTGTGTCTTGTCTGCTGCTGAATTTATTCAGAATGACGTTGGATCACATGAAAATCTTAGGTTATCTGTTTTGAGCACTGTCAGGGCTGGTGCTGGTGGTAAAGAACCTGCCTGCCAGTGCAGGAGATGGAAGAGACGCAGGTTCAATTCCTGAATTGGGAAGATCCCCTGGAGGAGGGCACGGCAACCCACTCCAGTATTCTTGCCTGGAGAATCCTCTGGACAGAGAAGCCTGGCAGGGTGCAGTCCATAGGGTCACAAAGAGTTAGACATGACTGAGCGACTTGGCATGCACCTACTCGCATGCTAAGCCCCATCTGGTGTCCCCCATCTGGCCAGAGAGAAAAACTTGACAAGCTTTCCTCTTTTCCCCTTGCCCACACCCCGTCTCTGTTAGGATATGACTTCTGTGCAGTGAGATGTCAGCCAAAGTTTTGCCAGTTGACTTGCGGCAGCGAAGCCTCCCACAGCTTTGCTTAGTCAGCCTGGCAGAGGGTGATGTGTTTTCTTAGACCACAAATCACTGCGAGCAGGATGGGCTGGACTGAGACCCCAGAGAGTCACGAAAACCCTGGGATAGGGATCCCTGAATGAGAGCTAGGTGGGGTGAGCCTGGGAAGCAGAGAGCCTTGTGTCCTGAAGATCCCAGGGGTCAGATGTGAGAAGCCATTCCATTGGCTTCAAGGCACAGGGGGAAGTAGATGATAGGGTGAAACGTAAGTATTGGGAGGCCAGTAGGCTCTAGACCATGGTGAGGAGCAGGAACAAGTGCCCGAAGCCAGACTCTCTTGCCTGGATGTTATTTCATCAGCCTTAGCTCTTGCGTGTACCCGTGGGCCAGTGTGTTTAGACTCAAGTTCAGCACTGTGAGGACTGAATGCGATTATACATGCAAAGCCCCAGCTCGTATCCTGGCATGCAGTAGGGGCTTAATTGACAGCAGTTCTTGCCAGGTGGAGCCTCTCTGTAGACATTAAGTGCTGTAGCTGCCAAGGGCTGCTGTCGATTGAACCCATGTTGCATGCCAACACACCAGCTAGGGGCTTTGCTGTCTGTTAGCTGTGGGCTCTCCTGCCAACTGGGTCATCCCTCCATGTGCCACGGCCCCGATGTGTTCACGGCAGGCCCATCATAGCACCCATTCTAGCAAACGCTCCTCTGGAGCACACTCATGTCTGCAGAGTCTCAGCATGGTATCCTGCCTTTGATACTTGGCTTGTTGACACGTCCCAGAGTCTTTGTCTGGTTTCTGAGCAGGGTTCAGGCTGCAAGCCTGGTCGACAGATTAGGCTCCAGCCCTGACAGGGTTCGGGGGAATCTGTGTATCCTTGGCACATTGTTCAGTGATAGGCTTATTTAATATAGACTGGTTCTTATCTTAATCACTCAGAAAATACATGAGCAATGCAAATGCCTAGGACTCAACTCATCCAGGCCACGAAGAATCATGGTGGCTCTAGACTGGAGTCTGCTGTTTGCCTGAAACAAGTCTGTCCTGGTCATGGCCCTCAGCGCTCTCAGCCCAACTGGCCAGGGTTCTCTGTCCAGACGCTGGATGTCCCCTCCATGGTTTCTGTCCTCAGGCCACGCTCCGGACTCCAGGCAGTATCTTCTGCAGTAAAGCTCAGCTGGGGGAGGGGGTGGAAAATTCACTGCTCTCATATACCTTGCACTATTATCATGACCAATCTCCTTTCACACATTTTATTCTTCACTTTATGATAGCTATTAAAGACTGTTAGGAGCTCTCTCGGTTCCTTGAGGAATATTTATGCGTTTTATAGGACTCTCGTGAAGGAGAGGCACCCTTATTAGGAGCAGGCAGGGAGAGTCTGTATTGAGGGCATTCAGTGGCCTCCTCGCCCAGAGGATCATGGTGCTGAGGCTCCCTGTCCAGCTCGCTAGTTTATGCACCTGTCTGAACTGTTTTCTTTGGGGGCGGGGGGAGGTTAAGGGATCTCTGAGAACTTCAGACAGCACGGAGAGACTGCATTTTCGCTGAGATCTTGCTACTGTTTGCACTGTCATCTGCTCTGGTGGGGAGGGTGGGAAGAGAGGGGCCTGGTTCTGCAAAACCAGAGCGGTTCTGGTTTTGCAGCCTCTGCCTCGACGCCTGACTTCACTTGTTCACTAAGGAGCTGGCACCCGGCCAGCAGCCTGGGTTTACTCCTGCTGTGTCCCCAGCGACTTTAGTCCCCGCCCTCGTTTCCCCACTCTTCCTTCCTAGCACATCTCGTGTCTCACGGGAGGCAATCTCCAGCTTCCCCCCTCCCCACCTCTAAGTGTTTTCAGTTCATAGCACAACCGAGTGGAAAGTCGAGAGGTTTCCCATGTACGTTTCCCATGTACCTCCTGCCTTGATACATGTGCAACGTCCCCCCGCCCACCACCAGCATCCCCCACAGAGTGGTCCGTTTGTTAACAGTTGAACCTGTTTTGACACACTATCCCCCAAAATCCAGTTCCATTACAGTTTTCTCTTGGTGTTGTATATTCTGTGGATTTTGACAACTGTATAATGACATGTATTCACCGTTTCAGTTAAGGGAATCATTTTACTGCCCTAAATATCCTGTGCACTCTCCTGTTCATCTTTCCCTTCCCACCCAACCATTACAACCACTGATCTTTCCAGTGTCCCCATAGTTTTGTCTTTTCCAGAATGTCATGTAGTTGGAATCAGAGTCTCTAGTCTTTTCATATTGACTGTCTTTACTTGGCAGTATGCGTTTAAGGTTCCTTGGCAATATGCATTTCCATCGCTCATTTCTCTGTTCAGCACCGAATCTATTTCATCGTCTGGATGCACCACAGCTTGTTGATCCATTCACCTACTGAAGGATGCCTTGGTTGCATTCACGTTTTGTCAGTCGTGAACCACACTGCCATAAGTCTCCATGTGCAGGCTTTTGTGTAGACATGCTTTTCAACTCCTTGGGTAAATACCAAGGAGCACGATTGCTGGCTTGTATGGTAAGAATATATTTATTTTTGTTAAAAGCTGCCAAAGTGGCCCAGCCCTGTCATATCTAGCCCTCCTGGGAAGTGGGTTATCCAAACTGGAGGGATTTTGAGGACCATTCCCTTTCTCTCTCTCCCACCACCCACACTGTCCAAGTTCTGTTAATTCCCCCTCTTCAATACATCTCCAAAAGGCCTCATCTTTTCCAGAAGGGCTACTGCAGGGGTCTTCTCACTGTGTGTGTTCAGGCTTCCTGCAGCCATGTGGAGAAATGAATGATGCCCATGGCTGTTACCATGGTGACCAGAGGCGGGATAAATGATAAATGACTACCATGAACTCTGTAATCTAGTCTTCACTTTTCAAAGTGTGATCCCAGACCACCTGCAGCAGAGGTTAGGGCTGGTTTAGACAGGTGGATTCCCAGCTGCTCCACAGATGGAATGAATCAGACCCTCAGGAAGTGGCCCCAGGACTTTATGTGCATCACTCCTCACTTTATTCCCTCAGAGCTGATAGTGAGCCTCACTGTGTTTTGAGAACTGCTGACCCATGTGCTGGGTCTGCCTCTCACCAGTCCCTGGACCTGGAAAAGGACATGTCTCAGGGGCCCAGAATTCCCCTCTGGCCTGAGGGGGTCTCCTGGACTGGGGTTCTTCTGCTCTGCTCCCCAGAAAGCCTGCCTCCTCCCGCCCTCCTCTTCCCCACTCAGGCCTACTGTCTTCCTCCATTTCTCCATGCCTTTTCCTCCATCTCATTTTAATTGATTCCGAAGTGTTAAGGCACTTAGTATGAATTTGTGTTTCGCTGAAATCAATCTCTTTCTGCAAGCTTGCTTCCCCCTTCTTTCAAGTCAGCTAAATCTTGCCTCCCCAAAATTAAATGGCTCCGGGCGGAACCAGCCTTGAGTTGATTACCTAATGCCATAACAGCTTCAGTGCTGCTGATCTGGCCTGACCTAATTTGACCTAGCAATGCCACCCGGTCACAAGCAGAATCCACATTGTGCTGTGCCCTGTGTGTTACCCAGGGAATGGCAGAGAGGAGAGAGATGCTTGGCGGGGAGGCGGAACCTTTCTATAAGGTAGTGGGAATGTGTTGGGGAGGGGATGGTTCTGGCCTCTGAAATTTGGGGTGAACCCAAAGGAGATAAGCAGATGCTTTCCTTCCTCAGTGAGTATTAAAGCTCCTTGTCATCACTGTGGGCCTGGAAACCTGGGGTCCCTGCAGTGTGAGAAGCCAGGAGGTGTCCTGGAAACAGATGGGGTGTCTTTGCGTGACTGTGTGATTGGGAGCCTATTTCTTCAACCCAGAGCAGTGATTCTTCTGTTAGGCTCCCACCAGAGGATGGATCTGCTGTTATGGACAAGGCTCCAATGGACAGGTGTTAGCCTGCTCACTGTCCGGGTGGTGAAACTGACACTCGGTGTCCCCCAGTGGCTCATCTGAAGTCACATATCTGTTCTGCACAGTAAGTGGCACTGCCTGCTGATGTCCTTGGCCCTCCCCTCCTACCAGGCCTTCCTGAAGTGCCCTGCTTGGAGCCCAGGAGCCAGGGGTCCTGATGGGCTGGGGTCTTCACTCCCTGACTTCCCCCTCTCTGTGAAGGATGGGTGTGGCTTCCTCTGGAGCTCCTGCTCACTCATCATGGTTTGAACCCTTCCTTCCTTGGGTCTGAGAAAGTTCAGACTGGTGAAGGAGGCTCCTGCCACCCTGCTGTGGATGCCTGCAGGCTGCTGGGCTGAGAGTAGAGACCTATCTGTGAACGTTAGTCATCACAAGAGGCAGATCAAAGGGGAGGTTCACAATGTCTTGAATGGTCTCGACCTCCAGGGACTGGGTTTTGGTCCGGAACCTCACTCCCATGCCATCTTTCACCTTGGTTCCCTCAGCTGTCAAATGGGAGAGAATTATCATGTATCTGTCCCCACTCTGGTCCAGTGGGGTTGTCTAAAGAATGGACAAGTTAATGGATGTGAGCGTCCTTAGCACATTCCTTGGCATATAGTAAGTGCTCAGAAATGTTTTTTTTATTTGTATCTATAAAGTGTGAAAGTGTTAGTTGCTCAGTCATGTCTGATTCTTTGTGACCCTATGGACTATAGCCTGCCATACTCCTCTGTGCATGGGATTCTCCAGACAAGCATATTGGAATGGGTTGCCACTTCCTTCTCCAGGGGATCTTCCTGACCCAGGGGTTGAACCCCAGGTCTCCACATTGTAGGCAGATTCTCTACCATTTGAGTTACCCATGGAGATACAATAAAAATAATACAATAAAAATATATTAAAAAGGAAAAAAAAAACCTTAAAATATCTGAGATTGACGTATCGGTCGGCAATCATAGACAGGACAGATTTCAGCGAGTCTGCCTGCCAAGGGCATGCCTTTGGCCCTGCAGCCCAAGGGACAGGATGCGATTCCACATCATAAAGATACCTGTCTTAGTTAAAAAAAATATACAGAGGGTGATTAGGGGCTGCGCTGATTACAGGCACATGAGAAAGTGCAGACTCTGTTGATGGGGTCAGCAGTTCTTCTTCGGGGTTGCACATCACCCCAGGATGTCTCCCATTATCTCCAGAAGGGTCAGGAACCACTCAAGATGTTATTAATTTTAATCCATTCTAATTAAATATATAAATGGGCCATGTACCACTTTGTGGAAGGAGAAAAGGGGGGAGACAATATCTTAAAATCGAATCTGTAATTCTTAAGCGCTGGTGGCTGATGTCTCGAGGGCTGAGAGAGATTTTTTATTTTCCTGCTTTCCTTTCTTGCTCCTCCTCTCTTCTCTCATTATGTGCCCTACTGGGTGCTCTGACTGATACGGGCAAAGAATGGTGCTGTGTGGAGAGCCGGCTGGGCCCTAGGATAAGAGGAACAGCCATGAGCAAAAGAGGGCGGCCCCGTGCTCTGGGGCAGCTCGTAGCAGAAAGTGGTCAGCTGGGCTCTGGGCGCCGCATGGGAGATGTGGCCACCAGGGAGAGCTGCTGCTGTGGCTTTGGCACCGGGACACTCCTGGCCCCTCCAAGACTGTTTCCAGGGTCAGTAAGGACATGGTCCCGGCCCACTGTGAGGACTGAAAGGGGAAGGACTGTCCCCAGACTCCAGCCTTTCCCTACAGCAGTTCCAGAGGAGGTGTGTGCTTAGCCTTGTCTCTCCTCTCAGTGCTGTGGGATGGGTGAGAGACAGTTCCCAGCTCAGCATGGGGTGGGGTGAACTCTGAGTGAGGAGAAAGGTGTGCAGGGCGGAGGAGGTGCTCAGTCACATGGAGAGGGCCAGGCGGCTGGGGAGAGGACGTGCCCTGGATCCTGAGAGCTTTCCACAGGACCCTGAACATCACATCTTTCAAGGGCTCCCTGCAAGCTGTCTTCCCCACAGTGAGGCCTGGGGTGGACCTGTGGCATTCTTGGGTAAGGGGAGTAAGTAAGGAGTAGTGTTAGTCACTCAGTCATGTCTGACTCCTTGCGACCCCATGGACTGTAGCCCACCAGGCTCCTCTGTCCATGGAATTTTCCAGGCAAGAATACTGGAGTGGGTTGCCATGCCCTCCTCTGGGGGATCTTCCCGACCTAGGGATCAAACCCTGTCTCCTGCATTGCAGGTGGATTCGTTACTGTCTGAGCCACCAGGGAAGCCATTTATGGAGCCTCATACTCAGGAACTCAAGAGACCCTGGAGGCACTGGGTGAGCAGAGCCAGGGGCTGTAGGAAATGGAATCCGGCGGCTGCCAAATGCTGAGCAGGTGGCCCACGGGGGACCTGAAAGCATCTCTGAGGCACCCTGTCCTTGTGGCCCCTTGAACGTGCTGCTCGGCCACCACATTTCTGAATTTCTTTCCTCCCCTGTGTCTTCTGCATCTGGCAGATGCTGGCCCACCCTTCAGATCTCAGATCTCCTTTCCTCCAGGAAGCACCGCTGACCTCCCTGGGCTGTGCATTGTGCTGTCCCCATAGGGATTCACAATACCCGCCCACTCCCCCACACCCCCAACTTGATTCCTTCGTGTCAAGAGTCTCAACCCCTTGAATCACAATGGCCTGTTTTTACATCTTTGGCTGCATTAGACCATGTGCTGTGGCTCCGGGCACTGAGTAGGTGTTCAGCAAATGCTTCTGAAATGAATGACGTTGGGGTTACCGGCACAGAGCCAACACCAGATGTGGGTGGACCCGGGCCACCTCAGCAGGAAGGAGACATCACCGCTGCTGTCAGGGCCCGGGATTAGGTGTCCCTGGCCTGGATCACAGATGCTCTGGAGGTTCTGGGTTCCCCCTTTCTGCTCCCTCTTCCCCACAATGTTCACTCCTGGCGCCGAAGCTGCAGCTACATCCCTAATTCTTTAAACGTCTTGGGTGGTTTTTCAAACATTTTACCTCTAACGTGCTTTGCATACTGCCTCATGTTTGAAAACTGACATATAATTTAAGGAACATCTAATCAATAGAGTCTTGATTCATTTTTCTCTTAAATCATCAGTATTATTGTTGTGAAGAGCCTATTTGAAGTTCAGGAAGGTTCTTAAGCATTTCTAATAACCATTTTCTTTCCTTGCGTCCTGTTTTTTTTTTTTTTTAAAACTATCTTTTTAAAAGATACTTTTTCCAATGGTTGAACAAGCTCAAAATGCCAGATTTCCAATTGCTTAAATTGTGTATGATATGCCGTTCTGTCAGTAAATGGACTTCTCCAGAATACTTTCATATAGATGTATAGATACATATTTTTAACCAGACCAGATTTTGCTGGCGGTTATCTGAGGGTTATTGGTAAGAGTTCTTAGCTCCCAGTTGTGACTTGAGACTGGAGCTAGAGTAAGGGGGTCTGATCTTCTCCAGTAATGGCTCACATTTCACACTTGGAGGTGTCAAACAGTTTTTAAAAATTTTGTGGCTGTGCCCCATGGCATGAGGGATCTTAGTTCCCTGACCAGGGATTGAACCCACAGCCCTTACTTTGGAACTGCAGAGTCTTAACCACTGGGCCACCAGGAAAGTCCTGGTGTCACGTCCTCTAAGCGCTAGGCACACACATGAGAAGGCAGTTATCTTCATTTCACTGGATCTGATACGATACTCTGTCCCTGCTGTGTTTTGCCAGTTACATCATACTTTTACAGAGTGCTTACTGCATGCCAGCTGTCATGTTAAACTCTTCACTTGCATCTTCTCATGAAGCTGCTATCCCATTTTACAGACAAGAGCTTGAGGTGGAGGACTTATGCATGAGTTTCCTGTGGCCACTATGACAAATGACTGCAAACTTGGTGGGTTAAAACAACAGAAATCTACACTCTCACAGTTCTGGAGGCCTGAAGTCTGAAATCAGGGTGTTTGTAGGGCTGGACTTTTGAGAGAATTCCTTCCTGGCCTCTTCAAGCTTCTGGCGGCTCCAGAAGCTTGGCTTGTGGCCGTTTCCCTCTAATCTCTGCCCCTGTAGCCACATTGCTTCCTCCTCTTCCTGGGTGGCGTCTCCTCCTCTCTGTGTCTGTCTCCTGGAAGGACACTTGCCATTGGGTTTAGGATGCTATGGATAGTCCAGGATAAGTTCCTCTGAGGATCCAGCGTTTTTCATGCAAGGTGTAGTAGTCACAGCTTCCGGGAGTTAAGACATGGCCATATCTTTTGGAAGCCACCATCCAACCCACTGCAGCTTGTAAGGAGCACAACCAGGACCCACACCCAGGCGATGTGACTGCAGGGGTGGGGCTTCACCGTACTGCTGTGGGCCCCCTGCTCCATGGCTAATGTGCCAGGACATGAGTGATAGCAACTGTGTAAGTTGTCAGGCTCAGTCAGCTTTTTTGGAGTTTTACTTGGTCTTGCCCCCAAGAATACTCCTATCCTGTCTTAGTCTGTGTGGGTTGCTGTAGCAAAATACACTGACTGTGTGATTTTAAACAGCAGAAATTTCTTGCTCACAGTTCTAAAGGCTGGGAAGTCCAAGATCAAGGTGCTAAGGTGGTCACTTTCTGGTGAGGGTCATCCTCTGTGCTGTGTCCCTGGAGGTGGAAGGGGCTAAGGAGCTCTCTAAAACCTCTTTGATAAGGGCACTAATCCTATTCAGGGCTTCCCAGGTGGCGCTAGTGGTAAAGAACCCAACTGCCAGTGCAGGAGACATGAGAGACATGGGTTCAGTCCCTGGGTTGGGAAGATCCCATGGAGGAAGGCATGTCAACCCACTCCAGTGTTCTTGCCTGGAGAATCCCATGGACAGAGGAGCCTGGTGGGCTACAGTCCATGGGGTCGCAAAGAGTCAGATAGCACTGAACGACTTAGAAGAACCCCACTCATGAGGGCTCCACCTTCATGACCTAAGAACCTCTCAAAAGGCCCCACCTCCTCATACTGTCATCTATGGGGGTTAGGATTTTAGCATGCGAATTTGGGGGGCGATATAAGGATTCATATTTGGAGAAGGAAATAACATCCCATTCTGATATTCTTGCCTGAGAAACCCCATGGATTGGGGAGCCTGGTGGGCTGCAGTCTGTGGGGCTGCAAGAGTCAAACATGACTTAGCAATTAAAACAGCAACAACAGCAAGGATTCATAATACAGCATATCCTTTCTGTTTTCTTGTTTTTTTTTTTTTTTTTTTTATCTTGACAAAATATTTGGGTCCTTTCACTTTAGCACATGAACTCTAAGTTTATGTGGCTAGTGTTCTGTACTGAGGACCCACATTGTGGACAGTTGCGGGTCTGCTGCTCCACCCTGACACAGCAGTGAATACTGACTGGGATATGTGGTTGTTATATTATTTAATAGATAGCAATACATATTAATATACCTCTGTTATCAGATTGGGCTTCCCTGGTGGCTCAGATGGTAAAGTATCTGCCTGCAATGCAGGAGACCTGGGTTCCCTTCCTAAGTTGGGAAGACCCCCTGGAGGAGGGCATGGCAACTCACTCCAGTATTCTTGCCCAGAGAATTCCATGCACAGAGGAGCCTGGTGGGCTACATTCCATGGGGTAGAAAGTGTCATATTCTTTGGCCAGAAAACATCAAATGTGAGCGATTTCATCTGACTCAGCCTCATGTTTATTTAAAATCTATCGCCCATCAGCATTCTCATCTCTTCCTGAAGCTTGTCTTCCTCTTTTCTGTGTCTTCCAAAGGCCAGCTGAACATGCCAGTCTCCTGCCTGTGTCTGGGATTTCAGCTCGTGACTGGTCTGACCCATCTCCATTCTTTAGTTATTTAGACACATGTCAGGCAGGTTGGTGCTTTGTCATGCCCCAAGTCCCATCCTAATTTTGACTGTCTCCAAAGAAGCCACAAAGCAGCCAGCCCATCTTGAAGTCATCAGCTTGCCTTAAGGGTTTGGGAGCGTCTGTTTGAAACCAGCCCGTTATTTTCCTGCTTCGTGCACTGTGGCTGCTAGCATGAAGTACTTACGGGTAGTGTCGAATTGGGTCCAAGTCTAAAAATACCCACTTCCCTTCAGCATCTGGTCTTTTCTGGAGAGTGCCCTGACTCACAACCGGAACTTCACCACACTCTAAACATTTACACATTTATGCATCCTGAAATATTAACCTATATTATGCACAAGCAGCAGTGTAAATGTTTCCTTTCCTGGCAAGGACTGTGTTATATTGGAAATCATTTATTGAGATTTATTTCTTAGCAGGGCAAATGGGCTGTTTGCTTTGTTAAGGTTCCCCAAAGCCAAGGTGGGAATTCTAGGGTGGTGTTTACATGGAGATTTGGAGTCCCTAGGAATGGCCCTCCCAGGACTGAGCCGTCAATCAATCTGTGTACATTTTACAAGCATGCATGATCTGTGTGCCGACAAGATAAAACGGTGTGTGACCTTGGGAAAATTGTTCCACCTCTCTGAACCCTCATTCCTGTAGTCCCATCTGAAGATGGAGGTGATGATAATGGAACATGCTTTGTAGGGTAGCCAGAAGAGCCCATGACCTTGGCCCAGAGTCAAACCTACCTCCTTCTAATTCCAAATAAAGAAGAGTATTTTGTAGAGAATGAGTTCTCTGTTGCTGAAAGTGTCTTGGCAGAGATGGAGAGGTTAATCAGCAAGGCTCTTGCTAAGGGGATCTTACTGCTACATGAAAGAAGGGGACTTGTTAGCCCCTAGACTCTCTAGCCCTGAGAGTCTAGGATTATGTGCTGTCTGAAAGAAAGATGTGTATCCTGGAAGGAAAGAAGCAGAGAAGATGATCAGAGACCTGGGAATCTGGTTCCCAGCACAGAGGTAACAGTTTGGTCAGTTTAGTTGCTGAATAGGCACACAATAATACAGATCTACTGAGTAGTGAAAATGAAAAGTGAAGTCGCTCGGTCGTGTCCGATTCCTTGTGAGCAGCTCCTCCGCCCATGGGATTTTCCAGGAAAAGGTACTGGAGTGGATTGCCATATCCTTCTCCAGAGGATCTTCCTGACCCAAGGATCGAACCCAGGTCTACCTGCATGGCAGGCAAACACTTTACCCTCTGAGCCACTAGGGAAGCTAGTATGCCCCAACCAGTTATCCAAGTCTATGCCCCAACCAGTAATGCTGAAGAAGCTGAAGTTGAACGGTTTTATGAAGACCTACAAGACCTTTTAGAACTAACACCCAAAAAAAGATGTCCTTTTCATTACAGGGGACTGGAATGCTAAAGTAGGAAGTCAAGAAACACCTGGAGTAACAGGCAAATTTGGTCTTGGAATGCAGAATGAAGCAGGGCAAAAAGACTAAGAGTTTTGCCAAGAAAATGCACTGGTCATAGCAAACACCCTCTTCCAACAACACAAGAGAAGACTCTACACATGGACATCACCAGATGGTCAACACCGAAATCAGATTGATTATATTCTATGCAGCCAAAGATGGAGAAGCTCTATACAGTTAACAAAAACAAGACCAGGAGCTGACTGTGGCTCAGATCATAAACTCCTTATTACCAAATTCAGACTGAAATTGAAGGAAGTAGGGAAAACCGCTACACCATTCAGGTATGACCTAAGTCAAATCCCTTATGATTATAGAGTGGAAGTGAGAAATAGATTTAAAGGCCTAGATCTGATAGATAGAGTGCCTGATGAACTATGGACGGAGGTTTGTGACATTGTACGGGAGACAGGGGTCAAGACCATCCCCATGGAAAGAAATGCAAAAAAGCAAAATGGCTGTCTGGGGAGGCCTTACAAATAGCTGTGAAAAGAAGAGAGGCAAAAAGCAAAGGGGAAAGATATAAGCATCTGAATGCAGAGTTCCAAAGAATAGCAGGAAGAGATAAGAAAGCCTTCTTCAGCAATCAATGCAAAGAAATAGAGGAAAATAACAAAATGGGAAAGACTAGAGATCTCTTCAAGAAAATTAGAGATACCAAGGGAATATTTCATAAAGGACAAAAATGGTCTGGACCTAACAGAAGCAGAAGATATTAAGAAGAGGTGGCAAGAATACACAGAAGAACTGTACAAAAAAGATCTTCGCGACCCAGATAATCATGATGATGTGATCACTCGTCTAGAGCCAGACATCTTGGAATGTGAAGTCAAGTGGGCCTTAGAAAGCATCACTACAAACAAAGCTAGTGGAGGTGATGGAATTCCAGTTGAGCTGTTTCAAATCCTGAAAGATGATGCTGTGAAAGTGCTACACTCAATATGCCAGCAAATTTGGAAAACTCAGCCATGGCCACAGGACTGGAAATTCCAATTCCAATTCCAAAGAAAGGCTATGCCAAAGAATGCTCAAACTACCACACAATTGCACTCATCTCACATGTTAGTAAAGTAATGCTCAAAATTCTCCAAGCCAGGCTTTAGCAATACGTGAACCGTGAACTTCCTGATGTTCAAGCTGGTTTTAGAAAAGGCAGAGGAACCAGAGATCAAATTGCCAACATCCGCTGGATCATGGATAAAGCAAGAGAGTTCCAGAAAAATATCTATTTCTGCTTTATTGACTATGCCAAAAACCTTTGACGGTGTGGATCACAATAAACTGGAAAATTCTGAAAGAGATGGGAATACCAGACCACCTAACCTGCCTCTTGAGAAATCTGTATGCAGGTCAGGAAGCAACAGTTAGAACTGGACATGGAACAACAGACTAGTTCCAAATAGGAAACGGAATACATAAAGGCTGTATATTGTCACCCTGCTTATTTAAATTATATGCAGAGTAAATCATGGAAAATGATGGGCTAGAAGAAGCATAAGCTGGAATCAAGATTGCCAGGAAAAATATCAATAACCTCAGCTATACAGATGATGCCACTCTTATGGCAGAAAGTGAAGAGGAGCTAAA
>SJYC01019034.1:0-34098 GCA_006408675.1 Madoqua kirkii | reverse complement strand
TTATATTGTCACCCTGCTTATTTAACTTCTATGCAGAGTACATCATGAGAAATGCTGGACTGGAAGAAACACAAGCTGGAATCGAGATTGCCAGGAGAAATATCAATAACTTCAGATATGCAGATGACACCACCCTTATGGCAGAAAGTGAAGAGGAGTGAAAAAGCTTCTTGATGAAAGTGAAAGAGGAGAGCGAAAAAGTTGGCTTAAAGCTCAACATTCAGAAAACGAAGATCATGGCATCTGGTCCCGTCACTTCATGGGAAATAGATGGGGAAACAGTGGAAACAAGTGTCAGACTTTACTTTTTGGGGTTCCAAAATCACTGCAGATGGTGATTGCAGCCATGAAATTAAAAGACGCTTACTCCTTGGAAGAAAAGTTATGATCAACCTTTTGATAGTATATTCAAATGCAGAGACATTACTTTGCCGATTAAGGTCTGTCTAGTCAAGGCTATGGTTTTTCCTGTGGTCATATATTGATGTGAGAGTTGGACTGTGAAGAAGGCTGAGTGCCAAAGAATGGATGCTTTTGAACTGTGGTGTTTGAGAAGACTCTTGAGAGTCCCTTGGACTGCAAGGAGATCCAACCAGTCCATCCTGAAGGAGATCAACCCTGGGATTTCTTTCTTGATGCTAAAGCTGAAACTCCAGTACTTTGGCCACCTCATGAGAAGAGTTGACTCATTGGAAAAAACTGTGATGCTGGGAGGGATTGGGGGCAGGAGGAGACGGGGACAACAGAGGATGAGATGGTTGGATGGCATCACTGACCTGATGGACGTGAGTCTGAGTGAACTCCGGGAGATGGTGATGAACAGGGAGGCCTGGCGTGCTGCGATTCATGGGGTCGCAAAGAGTTGGACATGACTGGGCGACTGAACTGAACTGAACTGAGTACTAGGTGTGATGCCAACACAGTACAAGGTCCTAAGGAGGTGCCACAGCATCTGTCCTAAAGGAGCTTTGCCTGAGAACATCGAATCCCATCTTAAAGGATCTGGGAGAGGGAACAGTACAGAGAAGAGAAAGAGGGAGAGCTAACATTTGTCAGACTGCTGTGTAGAAAGCATGGGGTATATTATCTCTCTAAAACTTTGTGAGTGATACACTATTATCTGCGCTCTACAAGCTCAGAAATGATGTCTCAAGGAGACTGATTTAGTTAGAGCTTCTGTATCAGTCAGGATGAGCTAGGTATGCTGTAACAACAAACAGCCCCTGAATCTTTGTGGCTGAAAAACAGAGATTTATTTCTTGCTCACTCTACATATCCATCGTGGGACAGCTATGGTGTCTGCCCCTTGCTGTTTTTCTCATTTAGAAACCCAGCCTGATGGAGCAATGACCACCTAGAACCTTGTTGGAAGGTGGGGGGAAATATAGAGAGGCAGGCACTGGCCCTTGAAGTTTTGATTTCATTGGCCACAGCAAGTTGTATGGCAACACCCAACTTCCAGGAGGTGAGAAATTACCACTTGTCTGAAACGAGGGTGCCAGGAGGCTGGTGCATAGCCCTATTGATGACCAATCTCCCAGCAAGTGGCAGGCCCAGAAGTCAAGTCCATGTCATATCTGCTTTATCCTGTTGTTCTAGCGTCTGGTGACTCTCTGACGTCTGCATTGAGAAATGGCCCCACCTTGGTGACAGTGACGCAGTGCTGTGATCAGCCTCTCCTGAACCCCTCTAGCCCCAAGCACCCTTGGTCCCACTTATTATCCAGGCTCCTCATGAGGAGTTTGCCTGCTGATGCCATAGCAGCATGAGAGGCTTGAGAAAGGCTGCAGAGTGCCTCCTGCCTGGCTCCGGGAACAGGGAAGGACCTTGTGGCCGGCAGAGACCAGGTGCCAGCGAGAGCCTCATCAGCAGGATGGAGCCGGAGAAGCTGGCGGTGATCCGAAGAGAACAAGAGGGTGTGAGGGGTGTACAAAAACCTAACAGGCCACAGGAAAGCCATCCCTGAGAGGAGCTTAGGGTCTGCTCATGCTGCTGTCGCAGGATCCGCCACCTCGGTGGCTTAACCCAGAGAAACTTATTTTCTGACAGTTCCGGAGGCTGGATGTTCAGCATCGAGGTGCCAGCAGGGCTGATGCCTGATGTGGCCTGCAGATGGTCCCCTTCTCGCTGTGTACTCACATGTTCTTTCCTCTGTGTGCAAACATGGAGGGAGAGATAGACACAGAGGTGGCCAGCTCTGGTGTCCTACAAGAGTAGGGTCTTGCCCACCCCCACCCCCAACCCCCCAAAAAATTCCAGCCTGGAGTGATGGAGGAGGCAGGGAGAGTGCGACTGAGGCACAGTTAGAGCAGTTCACTCTCTCCGTCATCCATGTCGCCTTGAGGGCTTGGCTGCTCTGTCCGCAGAGTCAGGGTGTGCCAAGTTCCCGGCTTGGGGTAAGGAGAAAGCACACAGCCTTTCCCGTCACCCCTCAGACGCACTGTTACTTGGTTGGCACAGTGGAGATGGCCGTTCTCACCTCGCACAGTTGCCCTGACAATCAGTGGAGTGAGGGTTCGTGATCATCTTAAGGAGCTGGAGCTGCCTTGGAGTGCCCATCTCCTGGGGGTGCCCGTCCCCGTGGAGTACCTGTCCCCTCGGGGTGCCCGTCCCTTACCTTGTGTCCACACAGCGGTCAGGACATAGTCAGGCAGTAAATATGGGTGGGTTGAATGTGGGGCCAGGAAGTCACAGGAGGATGAGCCACGTGTGTGGGGAGCTGGAGGCCCTCTGCCCATCCTGGGCCAGAGCACATTAGCTTCTGCCTCGGGGGGCATGTGTGATGAGAGCAGCCAGGCAGGGTGGAGCTGAGAAAAGGCTGACCATGAGCTTTGGGGTGGATCCATGGGTTCAAATCCCAGCCTCCCCCATTCCCACTGTTTCCTGGATGTATGATGTGGGGCCAGTTATTAGGGCCAACCTGTGACCCAGTGACTCAGTCTAAAATGGGAGTACTGGCCCCTTCCTTGGCGGAGATGAGGACCAAAGTCCAACATGTCTAACATGTGGGAGGGACTCAGTTCTCAGCAGCTAGTGCTGTTGAGATATGGATCAGCCGCTGGGGCCAGTTGACATTTAGACCATTGGAGAATTAATAACGCTGTCCCCTTTTACTGCCTTATTCTGGGGTGGAGTTGTAATGTGGTGACTCCCTAATGATGGCTCTGTGGCCATCCCTGTCACAGTCCCTCCCTAAATCCCACACCTCACCTGAGCCTCTGCATCACTGAGCTCCCCTTGTCGTTTCCTCCTGGGCTGGTGCTTAAGCTGTGGATGATGGAGAATCAGTCCTTCATCCCCAACTGGTCTCCTGATGGGAGGGTGTTTAAGTTTGACCAATGGCTTAATATTTTGTCCTCAAGAGGAGGCAGCCTCTCTGAGCGCCCCACCCCCCCCAGCTGTGCATCATCGTAATGGCCCCTCTCGGAAGCACCTGGGTGTCATCTGGAGAAAAACAGCCCCTTCTTCCAACCTTGGTCTTTTCTGCCCGTGTCATCTGACAAGCCCTCCTGATTTCTGCTTTCCTCCAGCCCTGCCCGAGGTGCGCAGGGCTCCCCACGGCCCTGGTAAATCCCTGATGGCTTCTCTGTTATTCCATTGTCCTCCCTTGATGGCTCTTCCTCCCTCCTCATTATTCTTGCAGGACCACGGCTGTGGGCGCATGAACTCCTCTGGGCTGAGGCCTAGAGATGCGGCTGGATTTATGGTTTGCTTAACGGCACGCACAGTCAGATTCCCCTGGGCATTGTGAGGATGCCTTCAGCCACCTGGGGGTCAGAACTGGGCCTTTTAGTTGTATTCAAACTGAGTTTTATTGAGCATCCACCGCTGGTTGTAGCTGTTCTGGGCAGGGGGTCTGCATTTCACAACTTACCAAGTCTACCCTTCATCATCTGCAGAGGAAGCATCCCCCATTCGTTCATGTGCGCGTCCTCCGGGCATCTGCTCCACACAGTGCGGAGCTTGTACTCCGCAGCATGGACTGCACAAGGGCTCTGTGCCTCTGGTGTTAGTATGGTATAAACTAGTCCCTGACTCCTACAGGCTTATGGGGGAAAGGAGACAGACACATTACCTCATTTCTGGAATGAGGAAGGAAGGCATTTTGGGAGCTCAGGAGGAGAGTCCAACAGGGCAGGGGTTGGGAGGGTGAGGAGGGGAGATCAGATCGACTTCCTAGCCTGAGTCTTGAAGGAGCCATAGGCCTGGGAGCAGCAAAGGATGGCGCAGGGAGGAAGGGCGAGCAGGCAGAGGTGCAGCACGGGCCCCCCCTTACAAAGGTAAGAGCACATGGCAGCTGCTGTGGTCCTTCACACAGGACCTGGCCCAAAGTCCTCACTTTATTTATTCCAGTTGTTAGGAGGACAGCTAATGTTTTAGGACCTGCTTGAATCCACAAGCCTCAGTTTCCACATCTGTAAAGTTACAAAAGTGAACTTGTTCATTTCTGCTCTTCTCATGAGTTTGGACCAATCTGGTGACTTTGCATTCCAGGAGCTGAGCTCAGCTTTGACATTTATTATGTGTTTTCTTCCCAAGCGCGTGCTTGAGCTGGTTTGGCTGCTGAAGGCTGGAGTTAGTGTGACTCCTTGGCTTCAGGGGCCAACGTTTGGTAGAGAGAAGCATCTTTCTCCATCTCAGGCCGCCACAGCCCCATGTGAGGCATATAAATGCTGATGGAGTTCATGTCTTGTCAATCAGTGTTGCCAAGGAAGTCAGGGTGTTGCTATGAAGCCTCTGCCAGGCTGCTCTGAAGAGAGAGGGCTGGGGTGGCCTTTCTTTCTAGCTCTGGAGAATCACGCCCACCAAGGAATTCCCTGCTGTTAAAGGATCTGGTCTGTGTATTTGTAAAAACCTTTCAATCTCTGCCTTTTCTTTCCTCTTCTTTCTTGTTGTAGAACTTCTCTCAAGGAAAGCCTGAGGACTGAAGTGGGTTAAAACCAAGGTTTGAAAGCCTCAGTGACTCAGGCTGGAGGAGGTTTTCAGAGAGATCCCGGCAGAGTCTAGTCAGGCTGGCTGCCCAGCGCCTGGCCTTCCTCTGAGCCCTGACCTGAGGTTTGCAGTATCTCCCCTGGGCTTGGGCTCCATCCCTGCATTTGGTGAGTCATTGGCCAAAGCAAGCCCATTAGCGCAAAGTGCTTCTGGTGCCGTAGCCCTGCCTGCCAGTGGGGCCCACTCCTCGGTCTTCTTCCTCGTTAGCCTTGCCGGCTCTCCGGTGAAGTGCTTTGTGCTCTGACACTTCCCTCCAGCCACAGGTCCCGGGATCACCGCACCTGACCACTTTCCTTCTTTTCCAGTGGCCAAGGCATAGGCTGCTCCCTTCTCTCCAGTGCGTTTTCCACTGTGGCCTCATGCTTTCTATCTAGCCCTGAGCGCACTGTTCTGGCGTAGTGCAGACAGACTCCAACCCACCCCATCGTGTCTGTCCTCCTTTCCTGCAGGGCCCGACAGAGTGGCAAGCGGTGACTGAAAGGGGTGACTCCTTATGAGTGTTGTTTTTCAGTTGCTAAGTCATGTCCTACTCTTTGCGACCCCATGGACTGCAGCACTTCAGGGTTCCCTATCCTTCACTATTTCCCAGAGTTGGCTCAAATTCATGTTCATTGAGTCAGTGATGCCATCCAGCCATCTCATCCTTTGTCATCTTCTTCTTCTTCTGCCCTTGTATCAGGGTCTTTTCCAGTGAGTCGGCTCTTGGCATCAAGTGGCCAAAGTATTGGAGCTTCAGCATCAATCCTTCCAATGAATATTCAGTTTGATTTCCTTTAGGGTTGACTGGTTTGATCCCCTTATTGTCTTATGAGTATAGTAGATGTCTGGTCCCTTGTCTTCACTTCCTCCCTGTGATAGGATTACACACCCACACCCCTTGCCCTGGGAGTGTCTTTCTGTAGAGAAGGTGGTGCATTTATCTCTGCCCCATTGACTCTGGGTGTGGTCATGGGCTGTTAGCCAGTAAAATGCAAGTAGATGCACAAAAGCCGGGTCTCTCATGGTGCTTGTGTAGTTTCCCTCAGACGTGTACTTCTGGTGTTTGTTAGAAGAAGGGGATGCCCAGATGAACTGCTGCTCCTAGAGACAGATGTGAAGACTGGGGCTCACCTCTCACCCAGCAAAGCAGGATAGAGAGCTTCCTCTGAGGTCTACAGACACTAGAGCAACTAGCATTGCTGTAGCGCTGGGAGCTGGGAGTTGTCTGTTACACGCAGCAGCTCTGCAGAAAACCATCTGATTGTTGTAGGAAAAACTTGAAGATGCAGGGGCTGCGTCATTCTCCGCTCCATCAGATCCTACGTAAGAACACAGTAGGAAAGCCTCAAAGAGTTTTCTGAATAGAAGCTGAACTGTGGTTCTTCACTCACTGTGCTTGGTTGATACTCTGCTCCCAAGTCTGGGTCCGGTTGAATCTACCGCTGTGTTATCGCCCAGATTTGTCTGTGGAATCTCTCAATTTTAAAGGATTGAATCAAGTTCATATGCCACTCCGCAGGCAAGACAGAAACACTTCTGACCAGCCCATGGATTGCCAGTTTACAGCTTCTGTTTCGTCTGCCCTGAAGGTACCCTCCTTGGCGTTAGCTTCCATTCTCATGGAAGGACCTGGGAATGCAGAACAGCCTAGTGGTCCAGCCTGTTCCCTGGATGGTGTGCCTTTGGTGCTGCTGAGACAGTCCAGGTGTGCGGGGGGAAGAGCACAGGGCTGAGTACCCAGAGACTGGAGTGTGAGTTGGAATCCCTCTGCTCGTTCGACTTGCTGTGTGACCTTGAGCGAGTCTGGGCTTCAGTTTTCTGATCTGTGTAATGACTTTACTATTTACAAGCTGAGAAGCTGGGAACAAATTACTTAACCTCTAAATGTTGGCATCCTCATCTGTGAACAGAGACTGTGAGCACACTGCCTGGCACCCACAGTCCACTGGAAACTCACTGTGGCTCCTGCTGCTGCTGCTAGTTATTAACAGCAAAATTAATAAATGAAAACCATGGCCTGGGATTCTATACCAGGAACTGCGCATATAATTCTGGCACAGCTGTCCTCATTCTAGCAGAAAGGTACTGTTCTTATTTTCTCTTTCTAGTCCAGGGTCCTATTACATCATCTCATTCCCTGCCTGAACCCCTTCCTGCCCTGTTAGATGTTCCCCTTACTCTGTTTCTTTACTCACAGCCACTTTGCAGCCCCATCCCCTACATCCAGGCCAGAGCACCCACCTTCCACAGACTGGCTCTCCTGGGCCTCCTCTCTGAAAGAGGACACTGCATGGAGTTTCATGCTGAGATGTGGGGCCCTTCCCGACTGCCAGCCTGCTGCTCACCGAAAACCCTGTAGCACCCAGGTCTCTTTCTGTGGGCCTGGACCAATAGTAAGCAAATGGATCAGAACCCTGTCCCAGCTGCCAGAAAGCTGGGGGGCAAGGTGAAGAGGTGTAACGTTTGGTTCAAAGCAGACCCTCTATAGAATCAGGGGACAGGAACTTGCTTCAGACTGTCTTGAAAGAAAAAATAATTGATTCATGTAACTTGGAAAGTCGCGGTTGAGCCAGGGCCTCTCAGATGTTGTTGCCTGTGTCTCCCATCCCCGCCATGCCCTCATGCCTTCTTGGTGCTGCTGCGTAAGTGTTCTTGCCTGGAGAATCCCAGGGACAGAGGAGCCTAGCGGGCTGCTGTCTATGGGGTTGCCCAGAGTCGGACACGACAGAAGTGACTTAGCAGCAGCAGCAGCAGCAGGGAATGTGACTGGTGGAAACCCAAATAGAAACAGGACTGCCCTTTACTTCCAAGGAAGGATTCTGATTGGCTTGACTTGGACCAATCACTGTCCCTGGGAGATAAAGAAGCAAGTTTGTCTGAGCCTGGCTATTAGCCTATTCACTTCAGCAAGTGTGTGTGAGGTGCACTGTCTCCCGCATTGCCTCTAGAACCCCAAGCAGGGTGGGGTGTGGCTCTCCATAGGAGATGTGCTGGGCTGCCCAGGAATACTTTGCTTGTCCTGTCCAGGATGTTGTGCAGAAGCCTCAAGTCTCTTTCTTAGGCTCTTTACAGATGTTATATAACAACTCTGGGTGGGGCCAAGTGCCAGTTGACTCTTGACTGTAGGAAGGTCTCCTGCTCACTGTAAAGCAGAAAGGGGAACCAGTTAGATTCACTGCTCCAGAGACATCAGGGATGATGAAAGAAGTACAGGTGGGTTTGCATAAAGGCAGGGATTGTCTGACAGGCACGTGTGGAAAGCAGAGGCTGGGTGTTGTATGACATAGTGGGCCCACCTGTGTCTAGGTGGCAGGGAAAATATTCCTGCCCCAACATGGGAGGTGGTCAGCCTGCAGCTCATCGCTTGTGCTTGGTCTGGCTCTCCACCCCAGCCCTCCCTGACTCCTCCAGTTTAGGCCTCCTCTTCACTCATCTGGTCTCATCTTTTCTCTTTACTCTCCCACTTCCCTTTGTCCTCCTGTCCACATCCCATGGAGCTCTGGGTGCAGGTCTTAACTGTCCTCCCTGGCTGCAGACCTTCAATAGAAGGTCTGTTCTCATGAGAAGTCTCAGCACCTTTGCTACATGTTTGCTACAGACTGAAAAAGCACTGGTTGGAGTCCAGCTGGCCTAGATTTGAATCTTGCTGCTGCCCTCTAATACCCACGTGACTATGGACTTGGCAGTCACCTTCTCTGGGACTCAGCCTCCTGTAAAATGGAGCTGAAATCCTTCTGTCCTTCTCCACCCCTCCTGCCTCTGTGTCTCCCTCCTTCCTGCTTTTTCTCTTTCTCCGTCTCTCTGTCCCTGCATTTCTATCCCTGCTTCCCACTCCTGCTTTCTGTCACTTCCCATCCCCTGCACACACGCCTTGCCGTGCGCATGGGGCACTCAGCACGGCACAGGCGCAGAGTGCGTCCTCGGTGTCTGCCTGTTGCTTTGTGTTTTCCACCTGCATGTACCTTTGTTGTATAACGGAGAATTGGTTCCAGTTTTACCCTGGGTTGCTTTCTCAGAGCCTCTGAAACCCTTGGGATTTCCCAAGTGATGGGAGTACGTTTGTAATTCATGAGCTCCTTGAACTAAACCTAAGTTATGCTAATGTGATGCGATGACTCAGGATGCAGACAGGTCCCCAGAAAGACCAGCTGCCTGATTAGAGGGTTGGAGCTTTGAATGAGCCTTATCTCTGGGCTGTGGGGAGGGGCTGGGGATTGAGTTATTAATCATCCCCCTGTAACGAAACGCTGGACACTGAAGCTCAGTGGAGCTTCCTGGTTGGGGAGCCTGTCAATGTGCCTG
Source organism: Madoqua kirkii (assembly GCA_006408675.1). Classification (NCBI taxonomy): domain Eukaryota; kingdom Metazoa; phylum Chordata; class Mammalia; order Artiodactyla; family Bovidae; genus Madoqua; species Madoqua kirkii. The sequence goes on along the minus strand of SJYC01019034.1, from coordinate 24,825 downwards.
GAGGGTGATGCATTCTGATTCTACCGAGAGAGTTCCACATAGGAGCTCGGCATTCAGGTCCCTCCCATCCCAGACTGGCTTGGTGTGTCTCTTCATTTGGCTGTCATGATCTGTATTTTTAACAATAAAATTGTAATAATGAGTCGAGCAATTCCCTGAGTGTTGTGAGCCATTCTAGTGAATCATCAACCCTGAGCGGGACATGGGAACACTCCTCTCCCCCACTTTGAAACCGGCTGGGCAGAAACATGGATGGCCTGGGGACCCCACTTGTAGTTGGGGGTCTCAAGTGAGAGCGTCTCTTGTCAGGAGGACTGCTTATCTTGTGGGCTCAGCACTAACCAGGAGGGTAGCACTAGCATCAAATTAGAGTTCACTGGTTAAAGCTGAGACAGAACCATCTTCTTCTGCGCTGTTCCTCTCTGTGGGCGCTTCTTCTGTAATATGTGTTTCTACCTGGATTGTTCCTCTGTTTCTCACTGAATCAGAAACTCCTATTCATCCTGTAAAACTCGGGAGATGCTCAATTCTCAGAGGCTTTCTCCTCAACTTAGGGAAAATTCCAGATACAGGCAATTAGAGAAAGTATTACAAGCAACTCACATACTTATCACCTGCTTCAACAGGCACCCACTTGCTGTCTTCTTGCTCTCTGTCTTACCACCCCTTCCCCGCAGCTTTCAGAGGCTCCTCACGGTCTCTGCAGAGAGGACCAAGGGGCCTGTTGAGGTCAGGAACTGAAGACTTGTTTGAGAACATCCTCCAGGGAGTGCAGCAGACCAGGGGTGTAGCTGCCTCGCATCAGTGCCTTGTATGCAGAGGGAAATGAAACGAGCTACACACTTACATAAAAGCTGAATTGGCACGACAAGCAAATTTACAGAGAGAACTGCCTGCCATTTGAAATAATAAGACTAGCATTGTTTGCAAGGCAGCAGATGGGAAAGAGCACATGTCTCCTCAACTAGCATTTGGGTTTATCTACCACCCCATGTTAGCTCAGTTAACCAAATATTTTTCCAGGAGCAGTGAGGTGGCCTGGATGGGATCTAGGACATGGTCATGTGTTGGAGAGGGAGGGAGCGTGGGTGGGGAGGAAGGTGTTCTGGGACTTTCCGACATTCTGCTTCTCTTAAAGATTTTTACCCCATCCTTTCTCCTTTCCTCCCTCCCCCATTCTTTCCTTTCTAAATTGCCTATGGGGTTCTAGAATTGTACCAAAGGCTGGGCTTGTGGTGGTGATGCTGATGATAAAGACAGCAAGAATATTTAATAACAAGCACTAACATAGGACTTATCACATGGCAGGTACAGTTGCCAGAGTTTTACATGCGTTCATTCGGTGAATTACACCACCCTATGGAGGTCAGTTACTATCTGTTTAACAGATGGTGAAACTGAAAAACAGAAGTTAAGTCACTTGTCCAAAGTCACAAAGCTATTAGATGTGGAGAGGTGTGGTTGCCAGTTTTCATGGACTCCCTTGTGTATAATTTTTGAGCATCACACAGAATGATACAGTATTCATGAGTTCATGGTTGATAGTAGTCCAGGAGAGATAGGAGCCCTGGAAGGAGAGGAGAAGAGAAGAACACTTTACAGAAGAATGCCAACAGTCAGGGTAGAAGAAACGAGAATATTAACAATTTGCAATCTTCAGTGCAAGAAACCACAAGAGATGCTGAGATTATTGGGTGAAAGGCATTGGGGAGCAGGATATTAATATGATTCCAAAAAATCACCCCACAGATTAACTACAGATGACAGTGGGGGAATGGGCCTTTCCATGGAAATACCTGGTAGTCACCACATTAACTGATGATCAAGCCTCTTGATGAAAGTAAAAGAGGAGAGTGAAAAAGTTGGCTTAAAGCTCAACATTCAGGAAATGAAGATCATGGTATCTGGTCCCATCACTTCACGGCAAATAGATGGGGAAACAGTGGAAACAGTGTCAGACTGTTTTTTTGGGCTCCCAAATCACTGCAGATGGTGACTGCAGCCATGAAATTAAAAGACACTTACTCCTTGGAAGAAAAGTTATGATCAACCTAGATAGCATATTCAAAAGCAGAGACATTACTTTGCCAACTAAGGTCCGTCTAGTCAAGGCTATGGTTTTTCCAGTGGTCATGTATGGATGTGAGAGTTGCACTGTGAAGAAAGCTGAGCGCCGAAGAATTGATGCTTTTGAACTGTGGTGTTGGAGAAGACTCTTGAGAGTCCCTTAGACTGCAAGGAGATCAGCCCTGGGATTTCTTTGGAAGGAATGATGCTAAAGCTGAAACTCCCAGTACTTTGGCCACCTCATGCGAAGAGTTGACTCATTGGCAAAGACTCTGATGCTGGGAGGGATTGGGGGCAGGAGGAGAAGGGGACAACCAAGGATGAGATGGCTGGATGGTATCACGGACTCAATGGACGTGAGTCTGAGTGAACTCTGGGAGTTGGTGATGGACAGGGAGGCCTGGCATGCTGCGATTCATGGGGTCGCAAAGAGTCAGACACAACTGAGCAACTGAACTGAACTGAAGCCTAGGGTCGCCAAGAGGGGGGAATCCTTTTGGTATAGACTTCCTGATGGGATACAGTAAGAAGTTGATGGCATCCTCTACATAATATTCTTGCCAGGAAGGTTTACGCTGAATGGAATCATGAGGGGACAAGTAGACAAGTGCATAATGTGGAGTCTTTCCACAAGACCACTGGCCTGGACCTTCCAATCAAAAAAGAAAGCCATTGCCCAAGAGTAGCAGAAAAGCTCTAGGTGCATGTGTACATTTGTGTGTATATGTATGTATATGTGTGGTTGCATGCGTGTGGGGATGTACACATGTATGCCTGAGGGTATGTATATGTGTGACTGTGTATGAATGCATATATTTAGCCATACATAATATTCTTGCCAGGAAGGTTTACGCTGAATGGAATCATGAGGGGACAAGTAGACAAGTGCATAATGTGGAGTCTTTCCACAAGACCACTGGCCTGGACCTTCCAATCAAAAAAGAAAGCCATTGCCCAAGAGTAGCAGAAAAGCTCTAGGTGCATGTGTACATTTGTGTGTATATGTATGTATATGTGTGGTTGCATGCGTGTGGGGATGTACACATGTATGCCTGAGGGTATGTATATGTGTGACTGTGTATGAATGCATATATTTAGCCTCCCCTGGTGGCTCAGAGGTTAAAGCATCTGCCTGCAATGCGGGAGACCTGGGTTCGATCCCTGGATCGGGAAGATCCCCTGGAGAAGGAAATGGCAACCCACTCCAGTACTCTTGCCTAGAGAATCCCATGGACAGAGGAGCTTGGTGGGCTACAGTCCACGGGGTTACAAAGAGTCAGATATGACTGAGTGATTTCACTTTCACTTTTCATGCATGTATTTAGATGTGCATGCACACCTGTGTGTATAGATGTATGTATGTGTCTCGTATGTCTCTCTGGGCTGTGCTTTCCAAACCTGAGCATGTACAAACCTTGTACATGCAAACTACCTGGCAATCTTATTAAAAGGCAAATTTTGATTCAGAAGGTGGGGTGTTGGGCCTGAGCCTCTGCATTTCTAACAATACCTGAGGTGTTGATCTGATAATTGCAGTTTGAGTAACAAAAGTCTAGATTAAACGAAGCCAAGGAGCAGGACCTCTTGACACAATGTGTGAAACTTCATTGGTTTTATGTTCAAAGAAAGAAACACAACTACAAAGGACAGTCCATCTTTGCCAGGAGCAACTCAGGAGATTTAGCATGAGTTATGCATTAGATGAGGCTTCCCTGGTGGCTCAGAGGTTAAAGCGTCTGCCTCCAATGCGGGAGACCTGGGTTCGATACCTGGGTTGGGAAGATCCCCTGGAGAAGGAAATGGCAATCCACTCCAGTATTCTTGCCTGGAGAATCCCATGGACGGAGAAGCCTAGTAGGTTACAGTCCATGGCATTGCAAAGAGTTGGAAACAACTGAGCGACTTCACCTCACCTCATGCATTAGATAGAATTATAAGCTTATTGTTAATTTTATTACATGGTTTTATAGGAGAATGTCCTCATTTTTAGAAGTTACTTTCAGATGGTTTATACTCTATACAGTGAGTCTACACACAAACACACACACACAGAAAATGTGTAAAATAATAGCCATCAGATGAAGGGGTTGTGGGAGTGCATAGTACTTTCCTTTAATTTCCCTGTAGGACTGAACATTTTCAAAGAAAGAAACTTGGGGAAAATGAGGTTGGAAGTAAGAAATGACCTTGCAGGGCTCTGGAGGGAGGTGGGAGGGCGGTTCAAGAGGAAGGGGACATATGCAGAGCTGTGGTTGATTCATGTTGATGTATGGCAGAACCTAACTAAAGTCCATAAAGCGATTATCCTGCAATTAAAAAAATAAAAAAAATGACCCTGTGGGCTGCTGTGAGGTCAGAGCAGGTGTGTCTTGAGCTCAGATGATGAACCTGGGGCTGGGGCCTGCTTGGAATGCAACTCCCCTTCCCTCCTTTATCCCATAAGCCAAGGGGGGACCTGTAAAGGGCTCCAGTGCTTCTGGGTGCCAGGCCTTTCAGGGTCTCCTATTATGTAAATAGATTTGGTTATCAGTTCCCTGCAGGCCTAGGCATCCATCTCCTGGGGTCTAAGTCTGGTACTTCGCATCTACTTGTTTTCTGAGTCTTGTAACTTTTGTTCTTGTCTCCTTGCTCATGCTCTTCTTATTTGATGGTTTATTTTGTTTAATGAAAAGCTTTATTTTTTAGGGCAGCTTTAGAGTCATAGCAAAATAAAGAGAAAGGTGCAGAGCTTTCCTGTATACCCTCCCCCCACCACACACAAAGTCTCTCTCCTCCCCACACACAAAGTCCCTCCTCCCCACACACAGTCTCCCTCCTCCTCATCACCTCTTACCAAAAGTGGCTGCCACGTTATGCCTGATGCACCTCCCATAACACATCACCACCCTCAGTTCATAATTTATATCAGGGTTCATTCTTGGTGTTGTGTTTTCGTTTTCAAAATCCAATTGCTATTCTTTCCATGGGATTTTGGAAGGGGAAAAAAAGTAAATCTGGATGTAAAACTCATCTTTGTTCCTAGAAGTCACTGCGTTTTTCAATTAAAAAAAAATTCTCTCTGGCTCTGTTATAGCCTCACTTGTGCAGGAAAGTCTTGCTTTTGTGGCTGCATTTGGAGGCTCAGGGAAGTTGCAGGCAGCACCTGGGCTCCCTCTGGATCCTAGGAACGGCATTGGTGGCTGCCCCAGGTGTGGAGTGAGGTCAGCCCCCACCCGCCTTCTGGGCTCACAAGGCCGCTTCCTCTCTCCCGAAGCCCGCATCATGGTTTCCTTGTCCCACTGGAATGGATTGCACATTTGTGTGTTACATTTCTGTGTGGAAGTTAACTGGCTGGAGCCAAGGGGAGAGAACAGAACCCAAGTGAGGAGTGCATGCTCCAGGCCTGGCTCCCACTTTGGTGAGGAAATGCCAGTTTCTCTGTGGCCACTGCAAAGCCTTTCCTCCTTTGAAGTGAACTTTCTGCTTCCCCAGTGGCTCAGTAGGTTGAGAATCTGCGTGCAGTGCAGGAGGCACAGGAGGCACGAGTCCAATCCCTGTGTCAGGAAGATCCCCTGGAGGAGGGCAGGGCAACCCACTCCAGTATTCTTGCCTGGAGAATCCCATGGACAGAGGAGCCTGGCGGGCTACAGTCCTCGATGTCTCAAAAGTCAGATGACTGAGCGACTAACACTTTCTTTCACTTTGTGTCTGTGAAACATTTTGCAGGCTTGTTGCAGATGAGGCTGGCGATGCCTCTGGGCCTGCTGGCCTCCCTGCTGAAGTGCACTGCCCCTGTTCTGTAATAGAGTCAGATGCGCTGGAAATGCTGGCTGGTGCTTTGGAGGCCCCGGTGAGGTGCATTCTCTCCTCTTGGTCAGATCGGCGCTAACCTTTCCAGAACCCACTGCCCAGCGTGGTGTGGCCCCTGCTTGCGAGCATCCACGTCATCTTTGTAGAAGCTGCCTCTGGGTTCGTGGTCTCTAGGATGAAAAGCTCCTTCCTGCTGTCTGCCCTCGGTCTGCCTGCCTTTGTTCCTTCACCCTCACAGGGCAGAACAGAAGGGGTCCCTGTGATGCGATCTTCCCATTTACTCTTTCCCCACTCCCTTGTGGCTGTTTCTTACCCAGCTGATTCTGAAATACATACAGCCGTCCCTTCCCATTTGTCCTGCAAGTTACTTCATGTTGTTTCTTAACTACTTCCTCTTCAAAGGGGTGTGATTCCCTGTCTTCCCTGCCCTTCCCCATCCAGGCTTCATAGCTCAGAACCCTCTTTCTCAAACAAACTCAGCTGCCCCACTTCCTAGCTTACAGTCAGTCCTTCACTGATTCTACCGTGACAGTGAAACTGAAGTTCACCCTCACCCTCACTAGATGTTCAGGAAACTGTGGTTCACTCTGCACGTCCACGTCGCGTCCACTGCCTGCCTCTTGGGGTTCGTGGTCTGTGACTCCCTGACCCAGACTGCACATTGAAAGTGCTGGCTTCATTGCCCACTTTCTCCTGTGTTTCACCCTTCTGTTCAGGCAGCTGGTATGTTTTGAGTGTCTGCGGTGCACCATGTATTTTTCTAGATTAGTGTTATCCAGTGGGAAGATAAGGCAAGCCACATAGGCAATTTTATTTTAGTTTTATTATTACTTTTGAAATGTTTATTTATTTGGCTACCCTGGGTCTTAGTTGAGTCACGTGGGATCTTCAGTCTTCACAGTGGTGGATAGGATCTAGTTTCACTGGACCACCAGGGAAGCCTCCACATGTGTAACTTTAAATGTTGTGGTAGGTACATTAAAAAAAGTATAAAGGAAAAGATGAAATCAATTTTGATAATATATTTAACCTCATGAAAGTGTAGTTGCTTGGTCATGTCTGACTCTTTGCAACCCCATGGACTGGAGCCCGCCAGGCTCCTCTGTCCATGGAATGCTCCAGTTTAACCTCATAGGTCTAAAATATTACCAACTTCAACATGTAATCAATACAAAGATATTATTATGATGTCTTCCATTCTTTGTGTGGTTTGAAATTTGCCGTGTGTGTGACGCCTGCAGCACATCTCGCTTGTGGCTGATCACATCTCTAGTGCTCAGGGCGGCTGGTGGCCACATGCCAGTGAGGCCCTTGTGAGATCCATCTGTGCACAGAGCATTGGAACCCCGCCTTCGTGGAGTTGACATTCCTCGTTAGAGAAAGAATCAGTAAGCAAGAATTCAAGGTGGACTCTGATCTCAGGCGGGCATGCTTTCTGTATCACTTGTCTGTCTCTCACTAAATTAGAAGCTCCTTGAGTGCTGCCTGTGTTTAAGGTAGTGGTTAAGACTATGGGATAAAGGATTGAATCTCGTCTGTGATAGGCAGAACCCCAGTGATGTCCATGCCCTAATCTCTGGGATCTGTGTGTATGTCACTTTTAGTGGCCAAAGAAATGTTGCAGGGGTCATTAAAGTTAGGGGTCTGGGGGTGGGGAAAATGCTTCTGAATCATCTCGGAGTGTGGAGGAGGAAGACGGACGATCTCATCACCTGTGTACTTAAAACACTTGTCTGGCTGTGGAGAACTAGAGAGATGTCATCAATAGAAGGGCACAGTCTGTGTTGCTAGCTTTTGTGAAGGAGAAAGGTAGTTTTAAGCCAAGAAATCCAGTGGCCTCTGGAAGCTGGAAAAGGTAAGGAAACAGATTTTCCCATAAAGCTGCCAGAAAAGAACACAGCCGGCTGGCGCCTCCATCTTAGCCTGTTGAGACCCATGTTGGACTTCTGACCTAGAGGATTATGAAATTATAAATGTGTGGTGTTTTAAGCCACTAAATTTGTGATAATATGTTACGGCAGCAATAGAAAATGAATACGGTTGCTTTGGGATTAAATGATGAATAATTCACCTTTCTGAGATTCAGAAATTAGTTATATATACCTCGTGGGAGTTTTCAGTGGATAAAAATGAGCTAACGGCTATAAAGCACTCAGTACAGTGTCTAGCCCGTCGTAAACGTGCACTTACTGTGAGCTCTCGCTGCATGGATCACTGCGGCCTCTCAGCGGGGCTGGCCCAGAGCAGGGACTGTGTCAGTGCTGGCTGAGTGAACGCTGAGTGGCCTTCTATCACCGCCTCCCAAGACACAGCCGTCGGCTCCTTAGAGATCGTCGGCTCTGTGATTTTCCAGAGTGTGGAACCCAAGGGGATTCTCATGGCACACAGTCAAACATGTTTCATTTGAGTCGTTATGCATTTTAATGTGTGTTGGGGAAAAAATATGGCTGGCATATCAAATCTATTATTCACAGATAAAGGACAACAAAGTGAACACATTTTTAAATAAGTGTTGTGTAAACACTGGCTCCCATGTTGAGGGTGGTAGGTGACTGGCTGAAAGCCTGACCTAGCCAGCTCTCTCATTCTAGAGATGGGGGTTGGAGGCTGAGGGATTGAGGGTGACCTGTGGGCTCCTTGTGGCTGTAAAGCCGCCTCATCTCTCAGCTCCCTGCTCCTGCTCATATACTGAGCTAGTTTGAGTTGGGACCAGCCCTTTAGATTCCTTACAAACAACAGTCAGTCTTCAGGAATGGAAAGCTTTTCAAGTGAATCTCCCTCGTGTTGTGGACTTAAGGGACATCCTTAGCTCAGTCTGATCCCCATGTCACTTATTAACATCTACAGCCAAGGACTAGGAAATGTACACACAGGACCTTTATTTTAGTCCCAACCCTTTTTGGTTGTTCAAGACTAAAGTACGACTAGAGCCAGCTTGGGCAGAGAGATATTTATCATGGACAAGTAGGGTTGAACAACCAAAAATCATAGGAAAGATGAAGACACAGCTGGGCTTTGGGCACTTCCCATGGCAGCGGCTCGGCCATCACTCAGTTCCCCTCTTGTCTCCACGTGCCCCAGTGAATATCTGCTTACTGCTCCTGGCTTTCGTGTCTCAGCCTTGCATCTGCTGCTGCCATGTATCAGTGAGGATCTGGGTTTGATTTCTCGTTCCAGTGTGAAGAAGCCCAGAGACGAAATCTCTGATTGGCTGGATTTGGACTGAATATCCATATCTTGACCAATCAGATTGATTAGACTCTGGACCAATCAGATTAGACCAGCTTCAGTTGCCTGTTGAACCCAGGACCAATCAGCTGTGTTCAGTGAAGAAGTGGAAGAGGCAAGGCCAAGGAAGAACGGCTCTTTCAATTTGCAGGACGCTGTTTTGTAAACAGGTGGTGGTGGAACAGTGGTGGTCTGACCTAGCCAAGAAGCAACCTCCAGACCAGCCTGTGGACCCGCAGAAGTTACCTGCATGGCTCAGACCTCTGCTTCTGCACTTACTAGTCTTTTTACCTTGGAAACATTTCCAGTTTCTTTAAGCCTCAGCTCCCGCATCTATAAAAGTGGAAATTTGATACTTATTTTGTAAGATGTTATGAGGATTGTAGGAAATAACAAGTGAAAATATCTAGTGCACAGTAGGGGATCAAGAAACTTTTGCTTCCTTCTTTCCCAAGTGACCAATTTTTCTTCTAGATTTTTGCTTAGGAAGCAGATTTCTCAGCTCATGATTGAAACTCTTCTCTTATTATTATTTCCTCCTGTTGATTGGAAAAAAAGCAAAACTAGTTCCCTGCTATAATTACTTCTTCCAAGACTGGTTTTTAAAACATACTGGGTTAATGATAATTGGAGAACATACCTAGGACATCAAAAAAATATGTGGGTCACACTAATAGTGATTGCTGGAGTTCCTGAAATAAACACGACGGGAACTGTCTAGGGAAATGAAATTATGTAAAATGATAAAAGGTTTGGGGTGGTGAGGGGGGAGGGAGGAATCTGCTTCTGCTGGGGAAGGTGCCTCAGGAGGTTGGCATCAGACTATGGCTCACATGCTCAGACATGGTCCAGAGTAGACCTCTGTCTTCAGATGGGTCTCAGGTCTGTTCCTTTGCAGGATGTCTGGGTGACAGCTGCAGATGTGTCACAAACTCCTGAGGACTGGCTCAGCTGTGAGATAAGGAGATGAAGAAAGTTCTTTCAATAGTGGAAGAAACTCATCTCTCCAGGAGATGAGAAGAGCCTGAGAAACCTCTGGATCATGTAGACACGCTGCCTGCTGGCACAACCAATCCGATCCTGTCTTTAGAGTAGGATCGAAGAAAAGTAAAGGATGATGGCTTTGGGGTGGTGAGGCAGAGGTCATGAAGGAAGAGGGAAGGAAGGGAAGCACTAGGGGGAGACCCCGCACCTTCGCCCAGCCGCCTTAGTCCTTTTTCACTCCATCTGCCAGCCATCATTCCTCTGTCCTCTTGTCTGCCTACCTCACTGCATACATAATTCACTTCTTTCCATGGTCTAAGATGGGGGCAATGTGAGTGAGTCAGTGCTGGAGAAATGGAAATGAATTGGACACATCCTTTCCTACCTCACTGAGTTCACGATCATGTATTTTGCACAATGCACAGTAGAGGAAAGGACTGTACATGTAAAAATAAGAAAATAAGAAAGAATCCTTAGAATACAGAGCATACACTACAAAGTCTGATCCATCAACTCAATTATTCCATCAACTCAATTAATCCATCAACACAGTTACTCAATTACTTTTTTTTTCCCCCCTGAGCTTTGTTCTATGAACAGCGTTCTCATTCCTCTGGGGAAATTTGTCAGATCAACTTGAATTGGGGTGCTCAGAACAATTATTCTCTCTGAAGTACTGCTTCCCTACTTCCTTCCCCTTCAAAAAATATTGTGTCCTGACCTGCTGGAAAAGGCCAAGGCCCAGCCAGCTTGGCTCTGAGTCAGCGTTGTGAGAGATGATGTGGATGTGTGGAAAGAACACCTGGGAATTTGGAGTCTGAGTGTCTAGTCTCTCTGAGCAAGTCTCTTCCCCTTTCTTGAAAGTGAAAGTGTTAGTCACTCAGTTGTGCCCATCTCTTGATGATCCCATGGACCGAAGCACGCCAGGCTCCTCTGTCCATGAAATTCTCTAGGCAAGAATACTGGAGTGGGTAGCCCCTCAGTTCTCCCGGAGATTTTCTCAACCCAGGAATTGAACCCAAGCCTCCTGCATTGCAGGCAGATTCTTTACCTTCTGAGAGCTACCAAGGGAGCCCCCACTCCCACCCTTTCTTGGTAGGGCTGTGTAACTCTCAGTTTGCCCAGCTCTGACATTCCAAAGCCCTCAGGTTCTCCCATTTCCATCTCTGCATGCCTTGGCCTCAGTGTTGATATGGATAGGACATCAGTATCCTCTCCCCTCCCTCCAGGAGAGGAAATGTTGCACCACAGACCAGTCAGCAAAATGTTTGAATGAGTTGCTTTATGCCATTTCCTTAAAAAAAAAAAAGTCCCTTTGCTGCCCACATAAAAGACCAACAATGTCCAGGATACTCAGAAGACACCAAAGCTAGCTGAGAATATAAGGCAAAGCTCTGTGGCCCTTTGGAAGCATCTCAGTGCCCCTCGAGCATGCCGAGCTCTGCAGGAAGCCTTGGGCCCCACTCACTAGCTGAGAGCTGGTCCTGCCCTTGAGGAGCACACACTCTCCTGGGGAGCTGGGCAGGGTGCAGACACTGATGCCATGAAAAAGGCGCCATGCACATGCAGCCGGCTGCAGAGGATAGAGTAGGGAATGGTGCCCAGCTGAGAGGGTATTCAGCCAGTGTCTTGAGGCATGAGTAGTAGCAAGATGGGGACAAGGAAATCAGGGTGAGAGAGATCCTCATGAGTAACTGAGTGATTTTTTAAAAAAATTTAAACTTTTTATTTTGTTTTGGGGTATAGCTGATTAACAGTGTTGTGAGTTTAGGTGGACAGTGAAAGGACTCAGCCATACATATATTACATGTATCCGTTCTCCCTGAAACTCCTCTCCCATCCAGGCTGCCCCATAACATTGAGCAGAGTACCCTGTGCTATACAGTAAGACCTTGTTGGTTATCCATTTTATATATAGCATTATGTGCATGTCCATCCCAAACTCCCTATTCTTTCCCCCGATCCTTCCCCTTGCCAACCGTAAGTTCACTCTGTGAGTGTGAGTGGTGGTTTTATTTTTAAAAATATCTGCCTATCTTTCTGTCAGGTCTTAGTTGCAGTATGTGGGATGTTTGATCTTTGTTGGAGCCTGCAACGTGTTTGTTTGGCATGTAGGGTTTAGTTCCCTGACTGGGACTTGAACCCAGGAACCTTGCCTTGAGAGTGAGGAGTCTTAGACTCTGGACCACCAGGGAAGTCCCTGAGTGATGGTTTTAATTGTAGGTACATAGGTGCTGCTGGCATTTGAGATTCAAATGAGGAGTAATGTCCTTAAAGGCCTTAAACATGAAACTAAGGAACTTTACATTTATCCTAAACTGGAAGAGATTTTAAAGGGTTTAAAACCTAGAATGAGATGCTATCATAGTTTGGGTTCCCCTGAAACCAGCCTAAGATGAGAACCTGGATGCAGTTCAGTTCAGTTCAGTTCAGTTGCTCAGTCATGTCTCACTCTTTGTGACCCCATGGACCACAGTGCACCAGGGCTCCTTGTCTATCACCAACAGCCAGAGTCCACCCAAACCCATGTCCATTGAGTCAGTGATGCCATCCAACCATCTCATCCTCTGTTGTCCCCTCTCCTCCTGCCCTCAATCTTTCCCAGCCTCAGGGTCTTTTCAAATGAGTCAGCTGTTTGCATCAGGTGGCCAAAGTATTGGAGTTTCAGCTTCAACATCATTCCTTCCAATGAACACCCAGGTCTGATCTCCTTTAGGATGGACTGGTTGGATTTCCTTGCAGTCCAAGGGACTCTCAAGAGTCTTCTCCAACACCACAGTTCAAAAGCATCAATTCTTCGGCACTCAGCTTTCTTCACAGTCCAACTCTCACATCCATACATGACCACAGGAAAAACCATAGCCTTGACTAGATGGACCTTTGTTGGAAAGGTAATGTCTCTGCTTTTTAATATGCTGTCTAGGTTGGTCATAACTTTCTTTCCAAGGATTAAGCATCTTTTAATTTAATGCCTGCAATCACCATCTGCAGTGATTTTGGAGCCCAGAAAAATAAAGCCACCCACTGTTCACACTGTTTCCCTGTCTATTTGCCATGAAGTGATGGGACTGGATGCCATGATCTTCATTTTCTGAATGCTGAGCTTTAAGCCAGCTTTTTCACTCTCCTCTTTCACTTTCATCAAGACGCTCTTTAGTTCTTCTTCAGTTTCTGCCATAAGGGTGGTGTCATGTGCATATCTGAGGTTACTGATATTTCTCCTGGCAATCTTGATTCAAGCTTGTGCTTCCTACAGCCCAGCATTTCTCATGATGTATTCTGCATATAAGTTAAATAAGCAGGGTGACAATATACAACCTTGACATACTTTTCCTATTTGGAACCAGTCTGTTGTTCCATGTCCAGTTCTAACTGTTGCTTCCTGACCTGCATACAGATTTCTCAAGAGGCAGGTCAGGTGGTCTGGTATTCCCAACTCTTTTAGAATTTTCCACAGTTTATTATTGTGATCTATACAGTCAAAGACTTTGGAATAGTCAATAAAGTAGAAATAGATGTTTTTCTGGAACTCTCTTGCTTTGTTGATCCAGCGGATGTTGGCAGTTTGATCTCTGGTTCCTCTGCCTTTTCTAAAATCAGCTTGAACATCTGGAAGTTCACAGTTTATGTATTGCTGAAGCCTGGATTGGAGAATTTTAAGCATTATTTTGCTAGTGTATGAGATGAGTGCATTTGAGTGCAGTTGTGCAGTAGTTTGAGCATTCTTTGGCATTGCTTTTCTTTGGGATTGGAATGAAAACTGACCTTTTCCAGTCCTGTGACTATGGCTGAGTTTTCCACATTTGCTGGCGTATTGAGTGCAGCACTTTCACAGCATCATCTTTCAGGATTTGAAATAGCTCAACTGGAATTCCATCACCTCCATTAACTTTGTTCATAGTGATGCTTTCTAAGGCCCACTTGACTTCACATTCCAGGATGTCTGGCTCTAGGTGAGTGATCACACCATTGTGATTATCTGGGTCATGAAGATGTTTTTTGTACAGTTCTTCTGTGTATTCTTGCCACCTCTTCTTAATATCTTCTGCTTCTGTTAGGTCTCTACCATTTCTGTCCTTTATTGAGCCCATCTTTGCATGAAATGTTCCCTTGGTATCTCTAATTTTCTTAAAGAGATCTCTAGTCTTCCCCATTCTGTTGTTTTCCTCTATTTCTTTGCCTTGATTGTTGAGGAAGGCTTTCTTATCTCTCCTTGTTATTCTTTGGAAATCTGCATTCAAATGGATGTATCTTTCCTTTTCTCCTGGGTGCATGTGGCTTAAAAAGAGGATGATTCCAAGAGATGGAAGAGGTATGGAAAAATGATCTAGGGAAGGAAGAACAGTGGAGACTGTGTGTGTTGTTGAGCTGGTACCAGCTATGACCAGGAAAATCTCAGTCGTGTTGGGGACCTTTAGTGAAGTGTATAGAACATGCCCTGGAGTTGTCTCACTGAAGAATGGGAGGTGGAGACATTTATCCCCTGACCTTCATCCTTCATCAATTAAAGGTTGCTCTCAGAGGCCAAAATTCCTTGCATGTGTGGCCTGTTTGCATGTAACTAATGCCCAAATGCTCTGCAAACCCTGCCCTCACTGCCTCTCTCATACCACTGCACACATGAGGACATGGAGAGTGAATTACCAGAGAGCCCAAAGGACCCTGCCACACCTTCTTCCCTCTGCCTGGCCTCTCCCTTGTGTGATGGTCATTTTTACAGTCAAAGGAGTTTTAATCAATCATGGGTTTCGGCTGGGCTGTGTGACTCTAGAGAAAGCCCAGAGGTAGAAAAAACAAAGCAAAACCGCAGTGTACACTTGAGATGGGATACTGGGTGTGTGCAGTGGACTGTCCTTTACCCCAGTGGGTTTCAGGGACATGGAGCATCATCCACACACACAATTAGATTTGCCTTCTAGAGCTTCACCTTTATCTTAGTAAGGAGTATGGACTGGAGGAGGCAAGGCTGACAGCAGCAGACATATCTTATGGGGGAATTTCTCTGGTAATTATCTCGAGCCTAGTCAAAGCCAAGTGATTTGAATGTTCTCAGGGGCAAGTTTGGTGCCTAAGAAAAATCCAGAGCAATAACGGAAGTGGCTCTCTGTAAGGACACTGAGGGTGAAAAGCCCATGTTATCCTGGTCTATATTAAAGGATATTTTTCTCCCAACTCATTGGGTCTTGAGACTTACTCTTGGAGATGTTCAGCAGCAAGATAAGTGGGGTTAGATACCAAGGAGGCAATTGAAGTTTTGACCATTCCCCTTTCCCAGAACCTCTAGAAGGTAAGTAAATATTTATGAACGCAGAGCAACAGCTAGTTATAGAATTGGAACTTGTGTCTTATTGCAGGGGTTCAGTTCAGGCATTCACCTTGTTGGAGAGAAATTAAAGATTAAATCAGAGCTTTCAAATATCCTGTGGGGTATATTGCTATAAACGTGGAGCATCCATATCACATGCCTTTGGTCCAGAGAAAGAATGGTTGCATTAATTTTTTTTCTTATGGAGAAATAACATTTAGACCCAGAGCTTGTCCTCTGCATTTTCAGTGTCTACCATGTAATTGGAGTAATTCTTCTCTTTCTTTTACATCTGCTACCTGTGGTTGAGAGGAAATAGCTCTTCATTGCTTTGAAAAACATCTTTCTCTAGACTCTAGGGCAAAGAAATCCCTTGCAACTCCCTGGACACTCAGGAGAGAGCAGGGTCTGCAAGCAATGACTAAATGTTAACACGTTTCGCTGGGAGTGTTGGACTGTGGCTGTGGAGTTGGCCTTGGTAGGAACCGGATGGAGTCTGGTCTTATTTCCCAAGGCTAGGTTGTAAAGGCGCAATGTGACCACAGGTCTGTCCTGAGCTGTTGTTTCCATGTGAATGATGCCTGTCTGCCCCTCAAGCCCTGCCCCCACTCCTTCTGGCAGAGCACTGCACATGTGGACATGCAGCCTAGGCGGCTGCTGACACCAAAGGGCTCTGCCTCACCCCTTCTCTCTGCCGGACCTCTCCCTTAGGTGGCCGTCAGTTCTAGAATCAGATGAGTGTTAGTCAATCTTTTCTCCATAGGCAGCCAGCTTAATCTTCCTAGAGCAATAATTCTAGCAAATTTGTCTGTGTTCATGGAATAAAGGGGGCAAGGAAGGCCAATGAATTTTTCACGGGATTCTGTGATTTGCATATAGGGTGCGGGTGTGTAAGTCACTTTAGTCATGTCCAACTCTCTGTGACCCCACAGATTGCAGCCCACCAGGCTCTTCTATCCATGGGATTCTCCAGGCAAGAATAATGGAGCGGGTTGCCATGCCCTCCTCCAGGGGATCTTCCTGACCCAGGTTTTGAACCGATATCTTTTAAGTCTAACCTGCGTTGGCAACTGGGTTTTTATACCACCAGCGCCAGGTGCTCAATAAACATTTGCTGGATGAACAAAGGAATGAATGAATGGGATAAAGCAAGACGCTAGGCACAAAAAATATGGTACTGAAATACCAGTGGTGATTAGGAACAGCGACATAATGTGTGGGGCCCAGTGCAAAATGAAAATGCATGATTCCTTGTTCAAAAATGACGCAGTTCAAGACAGCACACACGAGAGTGTGAAGCCAAGCACAGGATCCTTCTGCACACAAAGCCCTCTGTGCCTGCATGGGTGGGATGTCTGTGTACCAGGTTTTGGGGGCGACTGTCTTTGGGGACTGGAATCATGCAGTGAGCACTTTCCTTATTTTGAGCATTCTCATATAAGAATGAATACTTTTAATAATCAGGAAAAAGTTATTCTAAAACAAAACCTATAGAATAAGAGCAGCTGTATGTAGTTTGGACCACAAATCACGAGATCTGGCTTCTAACCTTGATTTTCTTGTGACCTGACCTTCGACGAGCCTCGCCCACTCTGTTTTTGATTTCCTTCCTGGGATGGCAAGAAGAGGTCCAGGCCTCCTCCTGTCCAGTGATTCTTGGATGCTAAGATTATCACCAAGATACCCAGAGAGTGTCTTGGACACAGAGGTTAGAAAACCATGGAAGGGTAGGTTTGCCAGCATCTTCTCTGAATAGCCCTTGGAAGCCCTGGCCAGGCTGTCATGAACATTATCCTCTCCGTGAAAATGTCCTCCTGGGAGAAGCTACTGGTTTCAGGGGAATGGATGCTTTGTGCCGTCCTAAGTCAGCAAAGTGGACGAGGACAGAGGGGCCAGACAGCCACCACCTGTCGTTCTCACTCAGCACTGTGGCCCAGGCAGGGGCAGGCGGGGAGGGAGTGATCGGTGGCATGCAGCCCCTGTTTTCTTACAGCGATTGCATGAAGACTACAAATATTTGAGCTGATTGTACTCGCTTACATGCAGCAATGAATCATCTCGTGATGAGAGGCCGGAAATATGCCAGGATGAAATTAACATCAATTGAAACAGAAAATGGATTCTAGCTCCCACCACAATGAGCTTTAGAAGAGGGGCCCGGGGAGCCTGGAGCTGACGGCTGCTATTCTTAGTGGCAAAAATGCCTATGCCACCGGTATTGCTTTTTCTATTTTTATTTTCTCAGAAAGCTTCTTTTCTGCCCCTTCTGTGGGGGCACCTTATAATCAGACTTTGTCTAGCTGAGATTCCTTCTTGACTTTTCTGATCTCTCAGGGAAAAATACAAGAAAAAGGAAACTAGCACATATATTTAGAGTCTGTGCATGCTTAGTTGCTTCAGTCATGTCTGACTCTGCAACCCTATGACTGTAGCCTGCCAGGCTCCTCTGTCTATGGGTTCTCCAGGCAAGAATGCTGAAATGGGTTGATGTGCCTTTCTCCAAGGCATCTTCCTGACTCAGGGATCGAACCTGCGTCTCTTATGTCTCCTGTATTGGCAGGTAAGTTCTTCACCACAAGCACCACCTGGGAAGCCCATTCAGAGTCTAAGGAAGAGGAAAAATGAGGAACTGTATTCCCTCCTCCAAAATCCTCAAAACACAAAAGCATTTGAGGTTCACTCTTCCCCTAAATGCTAGGTGACTTCAGGTGTTCAACAACTAATAGTTTTAGGAGGCAGCACAGAGCTGAAGCACTAACCAGTGTTACCTGCCCTTCATTTCCTTTCACTCCTCTGCCTGTCATTCATTTCTTTATCGGCTTTTGAATCTTAAAAACCAAGCCCTGCAGGAAGCAGAGGAGCCCACACCTAGAGCTAGATTTGGGAGAATTCGTGGTGAGTCCTCGCAAGGCTTCCTATTGCAGAACCAGAAGAGGATTCCGAGGCGGATGAGATCAGACCTGTGGGGGATGCAGTGCGAGTGTAGATGCTATGGGGTCTCTGAGAGAAGCTTCAAGGTTTATGACACCCTCCTCAACCATGAAGATGCCCCGCAGGGGGACCCAGCTTCCTGTGACCTTCCATTGCTGATGCCTGATCACCAGCCTTCACTGTCTGAAGAGTCCTGCCCACATGTCCCAGGCACCTGCTGGAGCCTGTTGGGTGGCCAGACCAGAGTTAGCGCAGATTCTCTGGGCAGGGATCTCAGAGGCCCAGGGAGCTCTGATCAGCTTGTTGTTGCTGTTGTTTAGTTGCCGAGTTGTGTCTGACTTTTTGTGACCCCATGGACTGTAGCCCACCAGACTTCTATCCATGGGATTTCCCAGGTAAAAATACTGGAGTGATTTGGCAATTTCCTACTCCAGGGGATCTTCCTGACCCAGAGATCAAGCCTGCGTCTCCTGCATTGCCTGGTGGATTCTTTACCACTGAGCTACCAGGGAAGCCCCTGGTTATCTTAGCACTTAACTGAATCTCAAAGTACTCAGACTTGAAATGCGGTTAGTGCAGCACACTCAACAGAGAAGGGGATGGCTTTAAATTACAAAGCATATAAAGCTTCTAGCCCTGTGCCCAGCATGTGGTTTCCGGCTGTGGAGGGCAGCCCACCATCCAATGCTCCAGGAACATCCACTCCTCCCTGGCTGTGGCCTGAGAGTTGGGCGGTGCCTCAGCCTCACCCAAGCCTCACTCTGATTCCATCCAGTCTTCTTCAGGACCTAGCATTGCTTGAGACTGAATCCACTTAAGAAACAGAGATCCAGAGCCAGGAGATTTTGAAGACCATAGCAACATTGTTTTGTTTTTTCCTCTAAGAAGGAGAAGTATATTCTGGAAATGAGAAAACTCAACCTTTAAAAGACGGGCAGTGCTGTAGCAAGTGGTGTATCGACCAGCCTGGTGTTTAGGGGGTAAAATCTGTGAGTTGGAGCCTGTGTCTTTTCACTTAGGACTGAACAGCTGGAGCCTAAGCTCACTTTAACCTCCCTGTGACTCGGTTCCCTCATCAGTGACTGATGATGGTGACAGTGGCCCACAGGGTGGTGAGGATTTCCTGAGGGAGCTCATGGAGAGGGCCTCAGAAGCTGCAGGCCCTCAGCAAGCGCTCAGGGAGTATTGGCTGCTGCCGCCGTTTCCTATGTTCCATACCTGGCCGCCCCTCCTTTTGTCCTGGTTTGAGGTGTCATCTAAATGGGCTCTCCAGCGGGCAATGATCCAGTCTTCTGTCTGGCTTTTCTAGAACAGAGAGCTTCCATTAGGACTTCTGGGCCCGGAGGGCCATTTTGAGCTGAGCCAGCTCTGGGGACTGGAGACCATGGTGGACACCCGGGCTTCTCCTCCCCCTTGTGCCTTTGGCTTTTCATTCTTTCCTCTGCCTTCCCTGCTTCCTCAGACCTGGCCTTGGCTTCCCCATGTCTGTCTGTGACCTCTTACTTCATCTTTGAGAGCTCCTTGAGGTGGGCTGCAGAAGCAGATCCTGAAATGAAAACTGGAGTACCAGTGGTTATTTGGAAGGTGATTCCAGGAAATATCGGGAAGGGGGTAAGGCCGTGAGGAAGAGAGGAGCAAGGGAACCAGTGAAGAGTGTGTTATCCAGGTTATTACTTTGAGTGACTGGAGCCTAATCCCTTTGAGGAACCTGGGTCATCAGTGTGGAGTGTCTGCCTCTTAGGCAGTCTACACAAGGAGCCAGAGAGCTGGGTTGCTTATATGCCAGATCTCACGAGCCATTTTCAGGGCTGCTGTGGGGGCAGTAATGGCCAGCACTCCTAACTTCCTCTGTGTGTTGGCCAAGCATGCTCCCACAGGGAGAGTTACTGGAGTTTGCAGGAAGCAGCCTTCAGCCACTAGAGATGAGGACCTAGAGGGCATGGGTGGGGCACATCCAGGGCACCTGCTATACCCGCCTCACTGCTAAGTGACAGCTCCTCTCTGTTTTGCAGCTCCAGACATGGGGTGTGGGAGGGAGAAAGACTGAGGAAGAGTTATAAGGGGCGTCCCTGGTGGCTCAGATGGTAAAGAATCTGCCTGCAATGCAGGAGACCCAGGTTCAATCCCTGGGTTGGGAAGATACCCTGGAGAAAGGAATGGCAACCCACTCCGGTACTCTTGCCTGGAGAGTTCCATATAGGGTGGGGGAAGGGGGAAAGAGTAAGGAGGAAGTAGGGAACAAAAGAGGGACAGAGTGCAATAAAAGGGAGGGTAAGAGAGAGAATAAGAATGGGAATGGATGGTAAACCTGGGAGAGCTGTACCATTTCTGTTCCACCCTTGATCTGATGAACTGTGACCAGGAGGGCTTATGTGTTCCACTGGGGGCTTGGGGAGGGGGACGCTCATTCAGATGTCCTGTGGGTTATTCCTTTTAGACATATTTCTTTGTATAGTTTCTTTCTATAATTCCCCACAGGCTAGGATGACGGAAGTGGGTTTGTTCTAACAGCTTGAGGAGACGGAAGGTGGCATCCAATGGTCTCCATCCTATTCTCCTTTTCCCAGCATCCGCATCAGCAAGCTACACCAAATTCCCCCCCCCATTTCTTTGTATAGTTTCTTTCTATAATTCCCCACAGGCTAGGATGACGGAAGTGGGTTTGTTCTAACAGCTTGAGGAGACGGAAGGTGGCATCCAATGGTCTCCATCCTATTCTCCTTTTCCCAGCATCCGCATCAGCAAGCTACACCAAATCCCCCCCCCCCCACCCCACCCAACAGAGAGGTGACAAAAAGTCACATACATCCAGATGATGCCCTGAGATGGTGGCCAGCCCAGAGCACTTGTTTCACTTTAAAACAAGCTTCATCTTGCCTATGTCATCACCAAGAGAGAAGTAACACATGGCTGTGATGTTTTCTTTCTTCTTTGCAAAGAAATGAAAGAGGAAGGAACAGCTTCCACCCGTATATTGTTTTTGCTCTGGAGTAAATAGCAGCTAGGAATAGCAGAATATTTTGGCTGAACTCTACCAGAGGAAGAATGAATCAAGATTTAATACTCTGGAAGCAGAATCATTTTGCAAGATGCTTGGGCAGGATTCTCCTAGAACAATGATATTCAAGCTTAAGCATATGAGGTCACCTGGTGATCTTACAAAGATGCAGATTCTGATTCAGTGGGTCTTTGATGGAGCCAGGGAATCTGAAATTTCCAACAAGATCCAAGGTGCTACCCAAGTCTCCAGTCCAAGGACTTCAAGTACCAAGGGCATGACCTTTAGGTTTAGACGTAACTGAATTCAAATCCTGGCTCTGCTGCTTCCTTGCTGGAGGAGGTTGAGCAAGTTATTTTGCTTATCTGAGCTTCAGTTCTTTGACACTAAGAATGTGGAACAGAATTCTCACCCCTCAGGGCTGATGTAAGAATGTGATGGGATTGTTTCTGCCAGTGAGCCCACATGCACCATCCCACACTTATTCTATTGCAATTCAGTCATGTGGCATTCTTTCCCTTCTTTCTGTGATCATCTCTCCACCCTGGACAGTGGTATCTGCCAGTTTCAATCAGTATCAGGCTGCTGACTGAAGACTAGCCTGGGAGTAGATACAGGCTTGTGGGGGACTTCTGTGCAGCATGGGCTTGCCACTATCTACTAGAAGACCAGCGTGGCTGTCTTTAAGAAACAGGAAAGTAAATTCAGATAGCAGGTAGGGTCGGCAGTTCAGCCCACCCTTTGGAATCTGGTTGGTATCTTGTCACTCTATCCCTTCCCTGCTCATGGTGCTCCCCTGGAATCCATTTCCTGACTCTCAACTCAGTTATGATCCTATCCTGGTCCTGTACTCCCACGCATACCAACGTGCTTGGTTTTTAAATACTCCTGGGCTTGAGTTGCAAGGGACACCTCTCCCCAGGTACTCTTACCAAGCAATAGCCTTTTTTCTTTCCGTCGGTCCCTCACTTCCAAGGCAGTGAGCAGTTCCATCTCTGAGTCCCAGTTTCCTCATCTGTACAATGCTGATTGTACTTCAAGCAAATCGACATACTTACCAGCTCTCTCTCCATAATGGGCTCAACTATGGCAATCCCAACATGGTCTTTTCCTTTCCCTCCTGAACTCCATTTATCAGCCTTTCTGGTTCTTTGTCACTGACCATGACCATTTGCTCCAAGTCCTGCCTCGTTTCCAGGTCCTACTGATGCAGGGCTGCCATAGTCACGTGAAACAGTGCACCCTGGAGTTGCGCAGTGTACAGCCTGCACAGGTGTACATCGCTGCCTTGCAGGGACCTCTTGCTTTGGACATGCTATCCTGTACTCGAGGTTCCAAACTCATCCCGTCCCCACTCCTGGACCCGAAAACCCCAGTGTGGACCACCCACCTGGCTTTCCTTCAGCCTCAATAATTGACTTCCAGAGTTAGAGCTGGAAGGGCTTCCCAGGGGGCTCATTGGTAAAGAATCCGCCACCAATGTAGGAGATGCAGGAGGTGCAGATTTGATTCCTGGGTCAGGAAGATCCCCCAGAGGATGAAATGGCAACCCACTCCAGTATTCTTGCATAGAGCTTGGTGGGCTACAGCCCGTGGGGGTAGCAAAGAGTTGGACACGACGTAGTGACTAAATAACAATAACAACAATGACTCTGCAGTCCTGCTTTGGGGCATATATCTGGTGCAAAACTGATCCAAAGGATACACGCACCCCTGTGTTCACTGCAGCTCTGTTTACAATAGCTAAGACATCAAAGCAACCTAAATGTCCATCAACAGAGGAATGTATAAAGAAGATGTGGTACATATATACAGTATTAGTCATTAAAAAGAATGAAATAATGCCATTTGCAGGAACGTGGATGGACATAGTAATTGTTCAATGCATTCTCTAGGTAATAATTACCCGTGAGTTGGTGTCAGGTTATGGAATAAAACTCACTCAATAAAACCTATTTACTTTGGTCCAGCATGCCCTGAAAGGGACCTCGAAACACTGTAGAAGAGTAGACCTCAAACTTTCAGATTTAAAAACCTTTACAATGTCCAAAAGTATTTTTGGAGCATGTTAGAATAACTGGCTTCATACTTGGCTGAGAAAAACAAACAAAGCAAAACAATAGCAACAAAATATCTTCCACCTTATACCATCATCATTTCATTAAAGGACATTTTAACATTGCCCTCAAGATGTCAAGTATATCGATCTCAGAATAAAGACAATTCCATTAAAGTAAATAAATACCTCTTCAGTTTTCTCATTTGCTCCCTTCCGATGTAAACATTTTCTTGGGTCAGCCTGAAGTCCATGGGCACATGTTTGGAAACAGGCTTTCAGAGTTCCAGGGCCTGAAGCCAATGTTTGGAAGCAAGACTGCAGGGATAATTGAATAATATCCTTGGTGAGGCTACTCTCTCCACCTGAATTACCCATATCTTTGACTGGCTCTCTCCTGTCTTCTTTGTAAAGTTCAAATTGGGGATGGTTTTTGTAAAAGTCTTTGGAGCTTTCTTGAGTCTGTACCCCCATCTTAGCACACATCTCACTGTATCCTAATTGTGCATCCATATGCCACTCCCACTCATCCTAGAGTTCCATGAAAACACTTCAATGAGTAGCCAGCATCTGTTGGTTATCAAATCCCTATTAGAGAGCTGCGGCTCAGACAAGTGAACTGACCTGCTCGACTTCCCCCAGCAAGGAAGCAGCACAGCTGGGATTTGAATCCAGTTGTGTCTGAATCTAAAGGTCAGGCCTTTGGTACTCAAAGTCCTTGAACTGACTGCATGGACACTGCTTTGTGGCATGTTAGGAATTTCAGATTCTCTGGTTCTGTTGAAGACTGAATGAATCAAAATCAGCATCTTTGCAAGATCATGAGGTGAATTGTGTGCTCGTTAAGTCTGAATATCATCGTCCTAGGAGAGTCCTTCCCAAGTGTCCTGCAAAATGATTCTGCTTCCAGAGTATTAAATCTTGATTCATTTTTCTTCTGGTAGAGTTTGGCGAAGATTTCTAACATAGAGTCATTTCTAACTGTATGGTAGGTGCTCAAACATTTGTTGAACAAATGAGCAGGTGTACACCAAGCAGACAAAGAACAGTCCAGAGAAGGGAATAGCATGAGTGAAAAACAAGCCACTGTGGAGGAGGATGTTATGTGTGAGAAGATGGAAACAGCTAGTGTGTCTGGGCAAGAGGACACGTGAGGCTGAGTCTGGGTTGGTAAGATTGGAAAGAGGGCCTGGAGTCAGTTCTCAAAGGACCTGAAATGCTTTGTGTGTGGTCTTGGATTTCATCCTGAGCAGCAGGGGGATGCTGGAACAAAGGAGGGAGGCGTATGTGCTTGACTGTTATTAAGAGCATTCTGGAAGCTGACACAGAACATAGAATAGTGGAGTGGGACTGCTGGAGTCAGGTAGACCAGTTACCCTGCTGTTGCTGTGGTCCATGAAATACGATGATGATCTAATCTGAAGTAAGGTATTGGCAGTGAGTGTGGAGGGTGGGGGGCATTGAATC